>CAEGAD010073475.1:0-18888 GCA_903067055.1 Poeciliopsis paucimaculata
GGCTACAACAGATCCCAGGAACAACATCAGACATCTCAGTCCAGAAATGTGCAGTTCTAGGCACAGCCAAGATACTGCGCAGAACCCTCAAGCTCCCAGGCCTCTGGTAGAGGACCCAAGCTCAGAGGATAAGAACCATCCGCTGTGGGTGAGAAGGGAATTTATAGGAATTTATATATATATATATATATATATATATATATATAATTATCTTTCTGTGTCCATTCTCCTTACAATTGGGTGTAAGTAATGTGTTTCTTAGTGTAATGATGGCTTTTTCAGAATCAACAAGGGAGCCATTCCAGACTAATCAATATCAATCATGGATTCTAAACCTCAAGATTGAAACTGGGATTCGAAGCCTGTAAGAGTGGGTTGTGACAGATAATCTCAGCCATAGCTAAAGATCAATGAAACATAATAGGCCAAAGGAGCATAGCTATTCTCTCATACATGGTTTTATTGTATTAAGGTCAGCATAACTAGCCCCACTGATGAAATTACGTAAAACTCCTAATATTTCCTTGGAAATTACCAAAAAAAAAAAAAAAAAAAAAAACTGTTCATATTTATACTCCTTCCAAAAGAACAAATAAGTCTAGAAATAGCCTTTATTGTTTTACAGAGGGTAAAATCAGTAAAAGTCTCCAACAATTTTGATACATATATCTAATACCTGACCATTAAGCTCAATTAATTAGCTGAACTGTAACAAGAAAATGAAAATCCCTTTTTTGTCCCTGAGCCCAGGTAAGACGATTCTAACCTTGTCTCTGATTGAGGAATGGCTTTACATGGCGAATGGGACATTTGTACCCTATTTGTAGGATTTGTATTTGCTTAACAGTGTGTTGGGCAAGTATTGAATATTTTTCAACTAACTAACCAAGTTGGTAATGATATAAAAGTAACTCATTAACAAGGAAAGTAACTAGTGTATTACTTAAAAAAAACAGACAAAAAAAAAAACAAAAAACATCTTTAATATGGAAAAGCATTTTTGATCCCCACTTGAACTTTATCCTTGCCTTTTTCCATGATCCGCAGCTGTAGGTTCTATTCTTGTTTCGTCTGCCGTGTTTGTATGTGCTCACTGGTTCACTGCCTATGTGTGAACACCTGCCCAAGTCTCTCTCAGATTGCATTACAATGTCTACTTTCGTCTTCCTCAGCCAATCAGCAGTACATGTGAGATTAGAATCTACATAATGTATCCATTTTACTTTCTTAAATGAGTAACGGTAAACTTTTTCTCTATATTCTATTATGTACTTGCATGTGGTACTATAGTTTTCACTGGGAACAACCTGCTCACCAATTCTAAAATTTCAACTGTTGAATACCAATCTGTCCCTTTCCCTTACATAAAAAAAAGACTTAAAATGATGGTAGCACCTGGAATATAGAATAAACAAGAAGTCTGACTTCATACCTTGGGAGTATTTTTTTGTATTTGTTAGTGGCTGATGTCTTTGGATATTGGTTCAATATTTCCACATAATGTCCTTTCCTTGTTACGCCATCTGTTTTGAGAAGTGCACCAGTCTGTCCTGCAGCAAAACACCCACATAATCTGCTGCTAGCCCCATACTTCACAGTTGGGATGGTGCTTGAAAGTTTCACTCTTTTTCGTCCAAATGTAACAATGGTCAATTTGGGCAAACACTTTCATTTTAGTTTTTTTTAAGACGGCACGTCTCGAAAAATGAAAACCTTTCTCCTACTGTGGTTGTGCAAGCTGTAATCTTGTTTTCTATGGAGGTTTTTGGGTAATAGTTTTTTCCTCTGAATGATCCTCCAGCCCATTCTGATGACATTAACTAAAATGTCCTTTCTTTTTTGTACTCTTGTGTGTGCAATAGGGAAACTGACTTGAATATGAACTTTGGCAACTAATTTGAAGCCTGTAGTGTGTCAAATTAACAAAAAACTAAAAAAAAATATTAGGAATATATGATGAAGTTATGGCCTCTAGCTCCACACGCACACACACAAATTGTAGAAAAAGATAATGCACAGTAAAAATGTGTGATAATGTTATATGCCTTAATGTATAAACACTTGCATTATAAACAATTATGTTCTAGACCATTATCCTGCAACTCACTTTGAACAGTGGAGTTTAGAAATGACTTTACAATGTCTGAATTTATACTAAGAAAATAATCATCTGGCACCACAGATGCAACCCTTCTGCAATATCAATTTCTAAAAAGAAAAAAGAAAAATATCTTAAAATACTGACTTTTTAACTTTCAAATGTAATTTTACAAACACATTTAACACTTTTATATCGATTTCTTCAGAAACATCCCCACACCTGAGTGTCTTCTCCTACACCTTCTGCACTTTTGCAAAATCTACGGGCTTGATTTAACTATTTTCAGAGATACATGTGAAAACAGTTTAGATATCTGCAAATTCCAAATTGTTCTTAAAACTGAACCAATCTTGAGGAGATCCCCACTTTTCTTGATGTTTTGGCAGATTTTTTTGGATCAGAGGTATTGGAGGAGGAAGTACGGTGTCCCATAAGGAAACACAATATTTCAGGCGCGACCTGACCATTAAGCTCAATTAATTAGCAGCTTACAAAGACTTTAGAAGTAAAAGGCACAGTACTTTTAGTTTACATATTCTAAGAAATGTTTCAACAAATGGACTTTTTAGACTCATTCTTCCAACCCAGGAAAGGAATCAGACTACATGATACTTACCTGTACTTATCTAGAATGAACAAGAGTATCTAGTTAATAATTACTTTAATTAATTAATTTTTTCTTCTTCTTTTGCTCTTTCCTTTGGTTTGTTATTTTATTTGCAATTCCTTTTAATTCATGGGAAGCACTTTGAATCGCCTTGTTGCTGAAAATGTGCTTTATAAACAAAATTACCTTGCCTTTAATATAATACAATCTAATAGTTTTGAAGAACTACTTTGGGCATTGTATTTATGTTTTTGTCCATAAAAGCACACAGACCAACTACTAGATTACATTTCTTTGATTTTATTTTATTTATTTATTTATTTTTTCTCAAAACAACCATCCATCCATTCATTGTCTACTCCACTAAATCTGCAGGGTTGAAAGCTTCTGCATGAGTGCAGGACACACTCCAGACATGTTTCCAATCTGTGTTGACTAGCTGATGTGATTATTTGCTCACATGATCATTGATTTATGTCTTATCCACTTGTAGTAGATAATTTGGATACATATCTGTCTATTCACCAAACACATGTATGAGCAAACTGTTTACTTTTTTTTCCCCATCGTACCACTACCCCTATCTTCATGAGCTGTTTGGCTGGAGGGCAGAGTGAACTTCAATCAGTCCAGCTGTATCTCCTCCAATTTTAGGTTGTGATGAATTTGAAAGGCTGCCTCTTGTTATTGTCAGCTTGGCAGAGCTCTTGGTCTGCCTCTGAACTGGGCCCAGCAGGCTGTGTTGTGGTGTCCAGTTGGGAGCGCTGGAAAGTTCAAAGGCGGTTTCACACTGATGCAGAGAAATGAGAAGAAAAAAAAAAGTCATGGGAATCAAGTGATTACATGAATGGGAAAATAAAGAATAATTCATTCAATCCGATTCCAATTGAAACTGGTTTAAAGCTGGCATTTTGTCTGTGCTGTGTAACTCTGTCTGAAAGATGGTGGAACAAGAATTTGATTTCAACTCTTAATTGTATGATTCTAGTTTATGGTCTTAAATACTTTACGCTTCTAACAGTCAGTGAATGTCTTCACTCTAATCCTTTCCCAACAAGAGCTCAGTCTCCTCCTGAGACAGACCATGTTCAATTTTGATTTATTCAGACAAAAGATCAGAAAAAATCCTTAGAAGAAAAAGTTATGTAAACGTTTTTTTCTTTTTTTTTTTTCCTGCCAGACCTCCAGTATATTGTCAATATTATACCAGAATGTGGCTTGTCTGTTTTTAGTGAGGCATTCCTTAACTGTTATGTGAGACAGGATAGTCAATTTATGTAATGTTGAACAGGATAGTTTGGAATTAGCATGGGCTTCTGAACACATTTCAACAATGGCTGTTCAACAACGTTGTGATTACGTTTCATTATCTAATTAAACTGCCAAGTTGCACAGTTATATGTAGCATTATGTTCAATGACAGCTGTCCTAGAAAAATACTATATTGCCAATAAAATGTCTTCTCTTTCAGAAAAAGAAAAAGTTTTCTTTCAACTCAAACATAATTTCAGAAGTATTGCACGAGCAATAAAAACGGATAGCTGTTGAACGTATTTTTGTCATTTTATGAGCTTCTTTGACATGTTTCAGGTTTTTCTATGTGCAGTCTGCTTTGTGACATTGGCAAAGTTGCATCCAGTCATATTTACTTCAGTGGTATATGAAACTAGATCCTTCACACTCCTCTCATATCATACTGTTTTAACTCTGACTAGTCTCTGCCAGCTTGTGTTTTCTCATGCCATGTGGTGACAGCCATATGGCTGATTTGTGTTTGTGTGATGAACTGCAGTCATGAGATTCAGTTTTCTTGGTGATCGAATAGCTCATAGAATAAACTCAAACACTGTGATTTAGGCTGTGCAGACATTATTTTATGATTTCTAGGTTCTGTAGTTCTGGTACAGTGGATGTTCTAGCATTACAATTGATTTTGGCATCACTTTAGAAGCAGCTTGCGATTATTCATGGAAAGTAGTCAGATTTTTTTTTTTCCGCACTCTGCTGTGACGTTTTAAATTATGGTCAAGCAGAGAATTTAATCCCACCCAACAGTGTGCTCATCCATAACAAGCTTGTGTATAAAAGCAAATCATTGTTCTGTTATTGAGTTTAACTAATAATTTATGTTGTAACTTGCTAAAATCATTCATAATCCTAGTAAAACTCGCTCTGAAATATATTCATGGATTTAATCGTAATATGTTTGCAAATTTTCTTTAATGTGATTTATTTGCAACATTATGCTGGTAATAGAATTAGGGGTAACATTAACCCTAAGTTGTTGGGTTAACTGGGTAATTGTTACCCAGTTTGTGGTTAGAACAATGTTATTACCCAGCAAACCAGGACAACATTAGACATGACCACCATGTCTTTTGATGGTCTTGATCACAAAAGAATTGGCAAGGGATGTTTACAAGCAAACAAGTCTGCAATGAGCCGACAGGACAATGAATGGGGGAACAAATAAGGCTTCTGCTTGTCTGACAATTAAGGAAAAGTAGTGAAATGCAATGAAGGGGAAAAAAACTCAATTGACAAAGTGTTCAATATGTATTATGTTTGAGACAGAAATTGTCATATTTTAAGACACAAATACGTTTTGATATAAGAATATGTATTTTGATAAAAACAATTTTGATGGGATGGGGCAGAATTGTTTATTTTCTGAAAAGACATTAATCTTTTAGCTCAATTACTTTTTCACTGAACAGACATTTGTTTGGCATTCTTTTTATTATTTAACCCTCTCAGGCTCAAATTACTTGCAGAGACTAGCTAAGTAGCATTTAGCTGTTGCAAATCTGCGACATCTGCCTGGAGAGGGTTAAGCTTTATATTCAGAGATCCTACCTTTAGCTGTGAAGGTGTAAAATTGGCTCACATGATGCCAATTTTACACCAAAGATAGGAAACAGATCTGTTGAAATATTTGGAATTTTATTCATCCGTAGGCAGACAAATGTAGTTTTTCACCCCCTGTTGTTTGAGTTATGTTTGCTGTCAGGCTACATTCTGTATGCAGGACTACTTAAAATATTAATGGAACATAAATAGAAAATTCTGGCACCCACATTTTAATATCATGGACATCACCATGCATCTTCTACACTTCATTATTACTAAACAGTAACATCTTAAGTCAAATATAATTTCTTTGGCATTCACACTGCTAAGACCCCTTGAAAGCAAAAAATGTCTTTTTGTCTTTGAATGTAGCAGAATTTTATCCTTCACAATCAAAGCTTCTTCTAACACTTTATGCAGAGGTTGGATGTATTATCTGGAGTTCAGTATCCATAAGACAGCTTTTCCTGACAGAAGGCCTGAAGGGACAATAAATATTTTTTTTAAAGATTATTTGTCCTTCAGTGCCACAATCTTACAGAATTGTGGCATATAGAAGACAAATGTTAGACTCTCAGAAGAAAAAAAAAAAAAACCTTAAACTAGACGGTCCTGATGGATTCCAACATTTGAGATGCAACAGGGCGATTTCACTGAAGATGTTTTCAACATGGAGCAGTAGAGGACCGGAGGTGTCATTCCGGCTTCCCTGAATAGAACAATGGAGCTATTGAATGTTTGAGAGCTTTAACCATGGTTGACGATGTTAAGTTCTTGCTGTTGGGTACTGTCAGCAAAGACGATGCCATCTGTGTAGTTCAGACTGAGTCTTTGAACAAGACGAGATGCAGTTCATTCAGAACTTCTTTCATGAAATTGTCACCTTTTTTTTTTCTTCAAAAATCCCATATTGACAATGAGTGCATCTGCCCTCATTTTAA
The DNA here is from genome assembly GCA_903067055.1 of Poeciliopsis paucimaculata. NCBI lineage: Eukaryota > Metazoa > Chordata > Actinopteri > Cyprinodontiformes > Poeciliidae > Poeciliopsis > Poeciliopsis paucimaculata. The sequence goes on from CAEGAD010073475.1 coordinate 6,500, forward strand.
GTGTAGCAACATAAACTGAATGTTCACACCATATCAAAAACTGGAGATCAGTCTAATTCTAAAGCATTAACTCCACAACCATTTTGTCTTTTGTGCAGCAGTCAGCTGTAGAATGCCGCCTGCACAGGGAGAGAGAGCAGCTGGGGTTTTGCAACAGAAACAGGCCAAGGGGTTTAGCTCTATTTGTTCCAACCTTATTCTCAGACATACAATCATGTTTAACCAAGCTTGTAACCAAGCTTGTTGATTTATGTAAAGGATGCAGTGATATATAACTCAAAACACCAGACACAGTATTGAGTTTACAAGAATGAGATTAAACAAGATTTTACTTTTAAGAAAAATTCAAAGATCAAATGTATTCTTCTAAAAGATCTAATATTTTTTTGTTTTGTTTTTTGCCATAATCTCAACAACTAATGATTTTGTTTTTATGAATGCTTTTTATCACTTCAAATGTTAGCCCAGCACTACAGCAGTACATTTACCATTTCCCAGCTGCTATCAGTACCATGCACTGTGATAGTGATGTGACTATCATAATCACAATCAATGGCTTTTCCCTGACATCAAGTAATCAGTTGTTACAGTGATGTTTTGTTGCTCCTTCAGCGTCTGAACAACTTTTTCTGCTTGCATATTGTTTTGTTTTGTCTGTCACTCTGTTGCCATTCATTGTTCCTACTGGAACTGGAAACCCAAAATACTGTCAAACAAAAGGATTTTAAAGAAGCTGGTGCATCCTTTATTACGACTTCATAGGGTAAAGCCATCTTGACAGCAACTTGTGTGATAACAGTCAACTCAACAAAAGATATTATTATGTTGTAGTATATCAGATCTCAAATGACAAGATATCATTTGGGATTGATTGATGTTATGATTTTGCTAGCAGAATTAGAAAATATCTGTATTTTTGATGAGGAAAAAAATGTCTCCATTTTATACTTTTGTTTTCCAGCAGCTTGGTGAATATGTGAATAGGAGCAGCTTTATTATTCTGAATTAAACTAAGGTTTATGTAAGCACGTAGATCAAGGAAGAAATAAATAAATACAAACAAACTGATGAAGGCCATGTTGAAAATACTATAAAATGGCTTAATTGTTAAGACAAGAAATTTACCAACTGACCTAACCCACCTAAATACACCTAAATGGTAGATGCATTAATTTTATTTATTTTTTCTGTAACAGTAACATTCAAAAATTAAATGCATACAAATTGATAGAGACAATAAACGCTAATTTATTTAAGATTACCAGACTGCACGTTATGTGCCAAAGAAGGACTAGAAGCATTTCCTAGCTCGCCTTTCTTGACAAACATAGCTGAATAATATATCTTTATTCCGTTATGAAAACATTTTCTCTTAAGGGCATTAAACTTTAAATCTGATCTCAAGTTTTAAAAGACTTGAAGAGAAACTTTAAGAGAGCTTTGTAGTGTTTCTGTTTTCCATAAATAGAAATCAAGTGGAGTTGTTTTTTCAACAATGAATACACTCTAATCTCACCAATGTCAAACTATTGGAAATTGTTATCATTACCTAGAGCCATAGAGGTTGCTCACAGCTGCCCTGCCAGAATGAGCTGAAGTTCTGATCTGTCACTTCTCAAAATGGAGAAGAGAATCAGAATTAGGTTTACTTTCTCTAAGAGACAACATATCTGTATTGTTGGCTTATCTGCTAATTAGTGTCATGTCTTCTGAGGTGCAGAGGGCATTCATGAATATCTTTAAATCTGTCTGGCATCTTCTTTTGGCTTTCCATGATGCACAGTAGCATCTTGACTACTGAAAGAAGGAGGCTTTATAAACCTGAAGGCCAGCTCTGTTTGGAATGCTTCCGCTTACTCAGTGCAGGTCATTAGAGACGAAACAAAGCAGGGAAAGCCATTACACATGACAGTGTGCTGGTGCTGGAAAGTTCCTCCAGTGACAGGCTATTGCAGCCTAAGTCATGTAAGAGCATTATCACAGACAATGTGTGGTTGCAGCTTCATAATGATCAGCATAACTTCCAATACAAAAAAGAACATAAAAAAAAGACTCAGGTTTCAATTGTTTAAATTAGGTCATTATTGCAAATGTTACTATCATACATATCATATCAATATACAGAGACAGTCTATTTAGATCTATTACCAATTTCCAAGTTGTGTTATTGTAAAATTAATGCAGCGTGTGTTTCGTCTTTAGTCTCACAGTGATCTTGATGTGAGTCTATGGTGAATATTTCCAACCAAAATCATCACAAATTAGTGTATTTTTTTAAATTGTGTTTTGGAGGTTACTTCCACAATAAAATGACAATAAGAGACTTCTCAAATTTGTTCAATTTTTTTTATATGCAAAAGCATAAAGAATAATAACACAGGTTTGTTTACTTGAAAGAAAAGACACAATAGCCACACTGTTTTACAAAAAACAAATACTTGAGCGCTCTGATAAAAATTGTTTAGTGTGGCACTTTTACTCAGTGGCACTTATGCTCTTCTTAAAAGCTTCAAATGATAAATGGAAACTGACTTGCATTTCTAAAACACTTTAGCAAGTCAAAGCACTTTGTACTACTATCAGTCACCCATCTGTTTACAAATTCACACTCAGATGGTGGTAAGCGACATCGTTACCACAGCAGTCTTGAAGCTCCAACCTAATTGCCACCACTGACCACCACAAGTGTCTTGCTCCAAGAATACAATAACTGAAAAAGACAGAGTGATCAATACAGATGATTATTGAAACTAAAGTAGATCAGAGAGATAGCAATCATAGTTGCTGGTTGTGAGCATAAACTTAGCATAAAAACAATCTCAAGCTATCAAATCTTTTGAAAGAGGACTTTAAAAGAGAGGGCTACAGAATGTACAATGGTATGAGAAAATGTTTGTCATCACTAGTGATGGGCAGTAACTTATTAGAAGTAATGTGTTACAGTAATCAGTTTCTTTTTTTTTCAAGTAACAAGTAAAGGGAGGGATTAGAATTTCAAAAAAAGTAATAGATTACTGTTAGTTCTGTGTCAGGAGATTGTGTTCCTGCATTATAAAACCACCATTTTGTGTGTGACCATATCACAAGATTCTCACATCTCATTACCACTGAGCATGCAACATTTGTGGTTATGGGCAGGAATCGACAACATTAGTGCAGCAGGACTTGGACGTACCAACATTAGTGTAACTCAAAAACATTAGCATCCAGGTGTATGTTCTATGTAGAAAGAAAACTTATCGACAGCGATAAACAGCACTTCAATTCCAGTAAGCTGCAGAAACTCCGACACTGACTTGACCGATAATTCCACCGGGCAAAACTTCGACAACCTCTCTCTTGTTAAACCGGCGAAAATGGATTTTTTAAAACTCATTATTACATTCAACATTATTTGAGTGCTATTTATTGCACCACATATCATGGGCATTACTTGTGTGTGCAGAGAGGATTGATATTTTCCTGTTGGTCTCATTAGCTTTAAGCTAGCTCATGGGATTGGTAACCTAGTCTGGATGTTTTGTGCCTGTTGTCCATTGGTCACTAGAGATGGGCACGAGCCTCCCACCACAAATGAGAAGGATTAAACAAGATTAAGGGAAGAAATGGTAGGGATGGATGGGTAATTCAGTTCTGAGCTGCAGTAGTAAGAAGAGTATGAATAAATATTTGCTTTGTTGCTATGATTGTTCACTCTCAGCATTCATACTGGGTGATTTTCTGCATGAAATCTCGTAGAAAAGGTTTAATGAACCTTTTCAGTTCTTTAATAAATAGCAAAATGTAAAATTAGTCAAGTTATTTCAACCTGCAAGGAAAACTTCCTTAGCTTCCTTAAGATACTGTCATAAACCAAAATAAACAGTTGTATTTATAGTTTTATAATGCATGGGAATGTATGGTTAAAAAGAGGCTATTGCACTTCTGCCTGAGGCTGAGTAAGGCATATGTCACAGAAACAATAGGCTGATGTAATAAAAAATATACTCAAGTTACCTTTTAAATTAGCCAACCATATGTTATTAAAAACTTGATAGGGGGCATGCTGTCAGTGTGGACACCTTCCTGTAACCCAGCTTTCTCTGCTTCAGGTTTTGAAGTGTCTTGGGTGATGAGCTCCAAAAGAGTTGAAGCATCTTTTTTGTCTGTCCTCTTTTATAATAGAGGACGTCTTGTTGGTTTCAAGATGGAGACAGATGCTTTCACCTTCTTTAATGATATCCAACCTAACAGAGGTGTTGAGAAAGGGGCTTGTAATATATCTTCCATGTTTTTGTTTTTTTTTCTTTTTTTCATTTTAGTTTTAACGGCATCCTCCATGTATCAGAATCACAGCTAAGCTAGTTTGAAGCCACATTAAATGTTTAATTATAAGGCAAGAAGTTTTAAATCAAACTAAACTGCTTGTCACATCTGCAACCATGTTTTTGCACTCACTTTTTTTAAAAGTAATTTTAGATATTTTCGAGTGGTGTAATTTCAAATGCATGGGAACAAACTGAATGCACTCAGAGATTGTTTTATGCAAACACGTACACATATGTGTCCATATCATCTGCACTGTTGAATTATACCACTTAACTTATTGCTTGAGTTATGGTATATCAAGTTTTCTGACCTATAACTTTCCTACTTCTGTTTATCCTTCCGTTTTTTTCAAATGTAAAAAGTCAGTATAACCTTGAGTTTCAGGGAAGACGAAACAGGTTACTTATTTATTCAGACTGTGTTGTCCACTAATGCCTGTCGCAGACAATTGACCACTTAGAACAGAAAATGCCAGCTGACTAACAGCTCAGGATTACACTGCTGTGTCACTGTATATCAAGTTTTACTTAATTTGTATTATTATGTGTCCAAGTTAATGTATAGTCTGTCTATGAGAGATGAGGGAACGGGAATAGCAATGTGAATCAGTGCTATTCTATTCTAACTGGTATTAAAACCAATTTGTGAGAACAGTGGCAACTCTCATATGAGTAAAACTTCATATAGGAGCTGACCAACTCAGGTTTTTGTTGTAAAACAAAAATAAATATAAAGCACATGCAATCAGTAATAATTGCATTAATAGTTAACTTTAGTTTTTTGGGACTCTCTTATATCTATGTAATAGAAACTGCATAAACAAATAAGGAATTAGCTGGATTTAATTTTATTTCTTCTTTTTATACCACCATTAATTTTATTGAATGCTTGTCTCAACCTATATTGAAGCAGAAAATGCATTTACAACATGCACATGCAGAGACACCATAAACAATCATGTTGTTTTCTGGGTTTTTTTTATGTATTTATTGCAGTTTGACAGAAACTACCAGGCTTATGACAGAGCAGATAAAGACTAGTACATTTATCATCAAAAAATATTAAGAAGTTATCCGTTCCGCTTGAAATGATTGCATAGGTTAAACAAACAGCACTTTGAAATAAATCTAGATTTGAAATATGAGTTTGCCTTTTCCAGGTAAACATTATCTAACAAATTCAGACTGAAAATATTTCATAAGCGGTTTTGCATGCATCTTACTTTGGTGTATTCGTGATCTATACCACTGATGCCTAATTCCAGCCATGAATGTGTTAAATTAAAGTCTCCACAGACATACGAGTCCATCAACAAGGCGTGAGCAAGTTATGGGTATTGATGTGCTTATCAGCAACGTTGGATGCTGAAAAGTCAAGTACAATCTTTGTATAACACATTGTTGCAACAAGGCTATTCAAAGTGCTTTACAGGTAAAAAAAAAATAAAAATAAATAAAAAACAAGCAACAAACATAATATAATATACTGCAGACACCCCTGATCACCACATCCAGATTTTGGGTCTGATCAGAAGTTTCTGGCTGTAGTGTGATGGCTGTATAGCTATGATATTTAATGTTCTTTCTTGTTATAATCTGAGGCGAGGGAGCATGTAGATATTAAGTAAGAGGTGCCCCAGGAGTGAACCTTGGGGTATCCAGTATGTGACTTCTGTCCACTCTGATGAGAAAGTAGCTGACAGATAGTGCATTGTACATTTTGCAAAGGCAGCCTTAGTACTGCACTGAGCTCGTTAATCGGACCGAAAGACATCCAAGCAGTTGGTCATTGTTAAACAGCTGTTTAACTTTTGAAACATATTTTCCAATAACAGAAAATAGGGAGAAAAGAGTGTAGGAAAGAGTCAGCAGTTGAAGCGTTCATAGCAGAGCAGAAGAGGACCAAAAAACCAGTGATCGATTACAGCAGCAGTAACACAACCATTTGATATTTGTCCTAAGTCGTCTTCAGTCTAACTCAGCAATCAGTGAGTCGAACATGCTGAATGATCACAGTCCACAGCTAGTGCTTATCTTTGACGACCAAACATTTTGACCAAAGCAGTGGAAAATCTCACAGTGTGAAACCAGCTTAAGATGGCACAGAAATCATTCAAGCGTAAGGGCTAAGCCATTCTGGCATTTGTACCAAATTTATGCACTCAAACACCTATTGATCTATATATGGATACACCAGATAATCCTGTTTCCAGTTTTTGTTCTTTCTTAGTTAAGCTAAGCCACCTCAAACTACTTCAGATGTCTGAATCACATTTTATCCTTACAACTGTTTTTGTTCTTTTTGTTAGAAATTGCATTTCATATGTATGCAATTAATTTTTTTCTTTCTTTTGTTTAAATTATTTTGAATGTTTATTTTTTACAACATAAATTCATTATATATTTAGTGGAAGTATTTGAGAAAAATGGAGAGAGTTCTTCCCTCTAAGCTGGAGGTATAGACGTTGAAATTTCCACTTGGTTTTCCATCAACTAAGTGGATGGGAAAGTTTACTATGTGAGAACCTATTTGGGAAATGTGTTTCCTTCTTCCGATTGTGATGTTGGCAACAGGATTTTCTGAACCTCAGCAAAGTTGATCACTGAACCCTATGGAATGCCTTTGTCTGATTGTCTCTCTCACAAAAACATTTAAAGCAAAGCCTTTTATACTCTCTGTACAGGAGTCAAAGCTTGCCTGAAACCCAGTTTATCAATATTTTGTTGATTTAATCTACTTTGCTAAAGTCCTACTGATTAGCACTGTAGTTAGAGCGATTTAAAGGCTAGATGGAAACATAGTAGAGTTGATGCATGTTCTGCAGTGTGCTTGGATCATTCTGGTTAAACATTGCTTACATTAATCATTACATTTTAATTCCGTCTATATTGAAAATAAATTAAAAACTTGACATTGATTTGGTAAATATTAATGTATTTAGATTGACAAAAGGATACTTTAAATGTATCATTTATTTAGACAATTAAAACAGTAAACAGTAAAAAATACATCCGATAGAAGCACTTAATATCAACATGCAATTTAAGCATAGTTACATAACACCACGTTATATTAAATATATTTCTACTCAACTTATTTCTACTATTTTGTTCAATGTGCATTAACAAAATAAAACAAAAACTGAATTTGGTGTCAGAAATACTTGAGTAGCCACAGAGAACATTGTAGATCTGCAGACCTCAGACCTGAACTCCTGGATTTTCCACCATGCAGCCCTGTTTATTAGATTTCATAGTCGAATAAAGAAAATGCTGGAAACATGTTGAAAAATGAACTTAGATTGAAGCAAAATTCATTTGTCTCTTTTCAAGACAGAGGAAAGCAGTTTGTGAACAGCTAAAGCAAACATAATTTTTGTCTCTAAATAAATAAAACATGAGCCATGTTAGCTGAAATTGCAATAGTAGTGTTATCTTTCTGGCCTGTTGTGGAGGTTAAATGTTGCTGTTGGATGTAAAACACACTCACCATCTGCAGCCCAGAGGTAATAAAGCTTTTAGGCATCAATTAGAGCTTTATTTTGGCTTCAGGTGGCTTACCATCCATTGCTGGCTGACAGACAGCAACAAAAACCACAAAAATCATTTGATACCAGACCAGTTAGGAGGACCGATTTTTGTTTAGTCGCCCCCTGCCCTTCTTATTTTTATTTTTTTTTCTATATGAATGTTTGCCACATATGTCTGCACAACCTTTACATTGCAATTTTTGGCATAGTTTCCATTTAAAATCTCATCAACTTGTGTTTGAGAAATGACATCTTTGAACATTTTCTGGAGTGGCAGGAAACAAAACACTCAGTCAACACTAAATATGCAGATATTTGATTCTAAAAGTTAAAAAGGAAGAAAACGATATTGTGGATCTTGAGTTTTGTTAATTATCTGTTTAAATGCAAGTCAATGCATCATAAAAAATACTTCTGTAGATGAGCCAAAATCCTGTCTTGTCTCAGCTGGATTATAAATATTTAATTTGATCAAAATATTCAAATCTCTTGCTGTTATTTGGCTCTGAATTTGTTAATGTCATAGTTAGTTTGCTCCTCCTTAATGAGAGGAGCAACAAAAACATATGATGTCAACACAAAGCAAACAGGTGTGAGTCAATGCTTTTTCACAAAGGTGTAGTCATATCAGTCATGAAATGCCTGAAGTTAATGTTTTTAGGACTAATAAAAGTTGTGCTGTTTTGATGCCAGAAACAAATAAACAAAGCAAAGCAGCTAAAACTATTGTAGTTTTAGCTTCAATAGCGTTTGAACATTAATACTTCAAACACCAAATTTTTACTTAACATGCACAATAGACAACATCTTAGCACTAGTGCAGAATTTAACAGTCTTCCTTATTACCGCTATAGGGGGTACAGCCAATCAATACCAAAGAAAATAAATTATTAATAGCTCGTGCCTAGCTTGTGTGATTTTTACATTTCACAAAGTGCCTTTTCTTTTGATTGTTTTATGTATTTTATGCTCTATCAAAAAAAAAAAAAAAGAAAAAACAGTTAAGTTGCACTGAAAAAATCTGCGAATAGGTTAGTCAGTGATTCCCGGACCACAAACAGGTAGGGATTCACTGTATCATGTCTACATACAGCATAATTGATGTTGAGTTAAGATTTTATCCTATAAATCGTTTGTGGTCATTAAAGTAGTTGCATATAATTGTGTTTTATCAAAGTGGTGTTACAATCTAATCTCTTAATGTTGCTACTTAAACAAAGTAGACTGATGCATATAAAACAACTAATGACAAAAACAAACAAGCAAAAAAAAACAAAAAACATGAAAACAGTGGTGAGGCATAGAAGTGGAAATGTCGTAAGAACATAAAAGAGAAAATGAGATGAGAGTTGCTTTCAAAGAAATAAGCCTGCCTGGACAAGAAAAATGAGATGAAGACAATCACAGAGGGAGTGAGGTGAAGATAGCAAATCTCAAGAGGGAGATGTCTGAGAGGAGAGGGACGTGTGTGTTTTCAGCGTCTGTCACTGCTGTAGCCTGTGTGGACCTGACTGACAACACAAGTTGATATAGAGCTTGTGCAGGTCAAAGGGCTGCCTTGAAGTTTCCCACAGGGACAAAGACCTGATGCTCCAGGATGAAGAAATAAACTTCTGGAGAGAATGACCAAAATGCTCAGAGCTTTGGTTCAATAAGACTTCCTCACGTGTCTGAAAATAGTTGATGACCAGCAACATTAAAACTAGTCATAAAGTTGCTATTGTAATAATGATCAATATCATCATAGATGTGTTTTACTATAAACACATCTATCTTCCCTCCCATAGCTTCTCATTGAACTGTAATCTTTGTTGAACTGTAATGTTCAACAAAGATTTATCAAGCTTGTGAGTAAAGCAGATTTTCAGTCAGAACAAAGCGGAAGCTAGTGATCAGTTATGGGAGTTGCACCTTAAAGCAGCTGAAATCAAATCCTTTAAGTCAACTATTATAAGTAGTACAATGCAAAAGAGAAAATAAGTCTGAACACCATAACATATGGTCCACAATATCCATAAAAAACAGTTGAGCAATCCTCTCTCTCCAATCATAGTGATCTGCCCTCATAAATCTTTGTAGTAGTTTTTTTTTTTTGTTTTTTTTTTTTTTTTTTAGACCAAGTAATCAGTAAGGAGCTCATTCGCTCATAAAATATATGTGATTAGCTATTTTGTTGATGTTATTGTTTTGCTCTCTAATTGCTAAAATGATTGAAGAGCCACAAGACAAATGAGCTGGGAAGTGAAAGTATTTTAAAGTGGTAGTGGCTGTGTAAGTAGTTGAAGTGTTAATGAGTGATTCATTAGAGCAATCAAATTTTTTTATTAAAGCTTTTTTTCCTGCTAATTAGTTTTGGAGATCATGTTTTTTCTGAGCAGTATCACATTTGCTTTAAAGCTCCTTTTAAATTGAATAGAAAAACGCAAGACATTCAGGCCTGTGAAGATCTGATCATGCAATCGTTCAAGTGCTTCACTGTGATTAGGTATTATTGATTCCTTTATCTTTTCATGTTTTTGTCCCACTTTGAGTAGGTCTCGATTATTTCAGACCAGAAGCATCCAAATAAAACCTTTTCTTCCCTGTGGTGATCCAGCTGTTTAAAACTTGAGATAAATACTGTAATTACCCTTGCTCATTTTTACTTCTTTCAATGCACCACTCAGCTGTACATATCATAGTAAATCCATAAAAGAACACAAAGAACAAAAAAGAAAACATTTTAAAAAAAACAAAAAAAAAAACCAGCTTAAAATCAACATACATTATATAAATGAATCGACACACTGTCTCTTGAACAGAAGTTAGTTGTTCACCTTGCTGTTGCACCTATAACTGAATGTCTTTTTCATAACGAGTTATTAAAGCCAGCTACTGAACCAAGTACAGACATGTTCATTACCAAAAACTCTGCTTTTGTTCAATTTCAAAGCTGATAAAGAAGCAAAATCTACCACTTCTTATCAGTAATTGGAAAACAACGAGTCGAGAAGAAAAAAGAGCTTGATAGGATGAAGAATAAAAGGAGAAAATAACAGATAGTAGTGGAAATTGATTTTGAACAAGTGCTTTTATACTACAAAAGCTCTACATCTGCAGAGAAAATGATCCCTTTGAATAAGAAGTGAGGAGGAAATGTGGCTTAGACCTGATAAAAGGATGCCAGAGGGAAGAGGAGATAGAGACAATGGTGTGAGAAAGGGTGATAAAGTGTGATTGAAGAGAATGAGAGAGGATGCAAAGAAGAATAAAAAAAAAACCTGCAAGGAAAAGGGGATTGTGAATGGGATATGAAAAGGGGCAATAGCTCTGTGCCTTATATCCTCAGGTATACATTACCAACACAGATAAACTTGAAGTATCTATTCTCTATTTTAATGATCACATATGTCACTGTCAGGTTATAAACTAAACCTTTGTCAGTCAAAGGTACAGAGGTAAGCTAAACTGATCACCTGCTTGTTTTCAGTTATCATGTTCTGTTTTAAAACCTGATATCAAAAGTAAAAACTCATATTTTGAAAGAGCTGACATTTCCCCCACTGTTTTTGCATTTCAAGAACTCATTCCCTGCCCAGTTGTGTTGCATTAGTAGGTAGGTCAAGTAACTCTAAATAAAATTAAATAAATATGTGTGTGTGTGTGTGTGTATGTATGTATATATATATATATATATATATATATATGTATATATATTTACAATTAAGTTCAGTAACACTTTATCAGTCTATTGCACTACAGTTTCAACTCATTTATGTGCTACATTGATTTGAGAGACACAAAGTGAGAGTGGTGGTGAATTACAAAATACAAGCCAGAAAAGTCTGTTGAACACAGTCGGTATAATTCCATCATGGCCGCTTTCTGTATCTACAGCAGAATGGGCTGAGATAAGCATATCATTTAGTTCTGCTAAAGTTTGCATAGTGACAGAAGCATAGAAAGGAAGTTCGGTTTCAGAGATCTAAACAGGGCTCAGTAAGTGAGTCCCTTTATGTAATGTTTTAGCCCACCGAGCGGGAAAATGACAGACAAAGCATCAATTTCACAGTTCATAAGACATCCCTTTATCATTTTTGTACTAAGGATCATCAGATGCAGACAGAAGCTTGCAGAGATACTTGGACCTACTAATAAAAATGCATGAGACCATTTTTTAAGTCTACGTGTTGAGTGGGATGTATATTACTAAGGTGATGTAGTAATTGTTATTGGTCAATGAGCTAGATGATTGAAAACAATTAGAAGATTGAAAGTTTGTTCTAAAAATTATTTAATGTGAAATGATTAGTTTGGGGCTGTACTTTAACAAGAAATTAAAAGGCTTATTTTATAATTTTTTTCATGTAACCAAAATCACTTTATTCTCATTTCAGTCAGTCATCTAAATCAATTTACCAGTTAGCAGCTAATATATAAAAAAAATGTCCCTTCTCACCCACCGAGGGTGGTTCCTATCCTCTGAGCTCGGGTCCTCTACCAGAGGCCTGGGAGCTTGAGGGTTCTGCGCAGTATCTTTGCTGTGCCTAGGACTGCACATTTCTGGACTGAG
>CAEGAD010073481.1:0-14895 GCA_903067055.1 Poeciliopsis paucimaculata
TGTGTGTGTGTGTGTGTGTGTGTGTGTGTGTGTGTGTGTGCGCGCGCGCGCGTGTGTGTGTCTACCGTCGTCAGTACTTTCAGAGATATTTATCACTAATTAATTTCATGGAAACGTTTCGTTCTTTTGTATTTGCATCAAAGTTGTAAACTAAATTTCAGAATTTAGTTTTGGCGTTTTTACAGCCAAACGCCAAAAGACTCCACATTACTAATTTCCACAGTGTCGCTTCCTTTGCAATATTACGCACAGGAGGAACGATTAGTTACCAAAACTATTTACGACTAGACTGGTTTAGTTACATGAAAACGCCTTACCCAGTCTAAAAATAAATAAACAAAAAACGTAAATTAGTTTTTATTAGTAGTGTCAAAATACTTTTTATTTAAAATAAAATAAATTATTTCCAGATAAAGGCCTGGTTTTTATGACTTTTATGTACTGATGTCTAACCCGAACCCTAAGAAGTGAAACTGGGAATATTTCTTTGATTGAAAAAAATATGTTCTTGCTGTTTTGGTCTGAAAACCCCTATAATTGACAGTGACACAAATCTTCCAACAGCTTTCTGAATATTAAGATTTGGTATGTAGTAAAACGAAAGTTTCCAAATGAATTTGGAAAGCAACGCTGGGAGGTATAACCAGAACAGAAACATCCACCAAGGGAACTACAGTTTTAGCTGAGGAAGGTTCAAATCTTTTTCTCTGTCTCTTGTTCTCTCTGTATGTGTGTGTGTAGGTGCATGCGTGCGTTTCCGTGTGGATGTGTGTGTGTGTGTGTGTGTGCTTTACATTAACAATGAACTTGACAAACGGTGGTGAGTTCAGCTTGCGTGTTGACTCTGTTTACTGCTCCGTCTCTGTCCTCTTTTAAAGCTGCTATTCCTCACGGAAGCCCAGCCTCTCATAAAGCTCCCTGTCCCCTTTGCTCTAAATAACTGGAGGAGGACGGGGTGGAGGTGGAGGTGGAGCGACAGGAGGCTGCTGTGGTCCCACCACATCACACTCACGAGATCAGCTCAGTTTTATGTTTCATGTGGACTGAATCAAACTGTGTCAAGTCGGATTTTTTTCATCTTATATTTAAGCCAAGTCCCCTTTTGTCACAGTTACCACAACCACTTGTAGTAGCATTTACAATGTTTTCTGAACATGGGCTGTAATTTAGCCAACTACTGTAAATTAAGCTAGGCTACTTAAAATTAAATTAAACCCTTTATGTAATTATGAGATGGGCTTAATTGACTGATTCTACAACTGCTATTAAAAAAATACCTTTCTTAAGTGTTGCATTCATGTTTTCTAAATTGCCCATACAAAAATCGTATCCCAAAATGCAACGTATTCTCCACTGAAACAAAATGCTGGAGCACAAATCAGAACAAAACATGATTCACTAAAGGATTACAGCATGCAGGGGTCTCTAACTGATGTAAATTTTTCATTGGCAAGTTTGTATTTCAACCTACAAATCAGTCTTAAAAAGAAGAAGAAAAAAACGTATGTTATCAGACACAGTAAAGAATTCAAATTCTGCAAAGTGATTCAGGGAAATTTTCATATTTAATTAAAGAAAAAGTATAATGAAAGATAATTTCTTCATATTCTGGGCAGAAATGGAAATAAAGATAAATCATTTATGACTAATAATTTTGGCCCACCTGTAAAAAATCCCTTTGTGATTTACTGTTCACATTTGTAAAATATCTGTAATAGAATAATATTCTTTCTTATCCACCTTTACTACTTCCAAACCATGGAAAGATGTTAAACTATACAAAATAAATTATAAGTAATGAATTAAAAAACAACACATTTAGAAAAAAACAAACATAGTTTTGGTTATGCAATTTTTTGTTCTAAGAGCAAAACATATTTTCTATTCTATCCTATTCTATTCTATGACATTTGATATGATAGCAGGAGTGGACTTAAGAACACGCATCCACATCTCCCCACGGCGCAGTTTATGTTTAGGAGAAGGAATGCAGGACAGGGTCTCGTTTTCTGTCTCAAGTTCATGTCCAAAAGTCCTCCCTTACTAACACACATATACACACACACACACACACACGCCCGCCCACGCACACACACACACCCACATACGCACACACTTCCCTTCCAGGTTTTACTACCTCTTTCTCCACCCATCCCTCTCCTCCTCTGTCTGCTTTGTGGTCTGCCTTTTTTGACAGACAGCTTGTAAACATTTAGCAGTCTGGCCTCTGTCTGCTCTACAAGGACTTGAGAGGTGCAAAAGACCTTAGGAAAGAAGCGTTCTGATTCACCAGATGCACACTGGCGTGAGTGCACTGCATTCCCACATAAAGTATTTTAAAATGTTTTTGAAAAAATGATGGGAAACTTTCAAATAAAAAAAAAAAAAAATTGTACCACTTACGATGAAAACATAAGAAGCTGAAATTGGGTTTGTATTTGTGAGTAAATATAAAAGTAGGTTAATATGCCACAAAATAATGTCTTTTGTGCCCCCCAAATTGATGCAGGATTTCAGGTGTGGCATAAATGTGTCTTGGTCTTTTAAATAATATATTCATAGATGACACCTTCACATCATTTGAATTCTCTAGAAGAAAAAGAAATTCACCAGGAATAATATTTTTGTGATACGTCCAACTAGCTTGGCCAAACAAATGACTCCTTTTCTAATTCATCAAAGAAAAACATTTTAAATATCATTTAGACTAGGTGTCAGAGATGAAGGGTAATGTCTCAAAGGTTTCTAAGATAATTCAAAACAGGTCTGCTATTCCTTGATAAAAACCAAGAGATCATAGGAAGAGGGCCTCCAAATTCCACTCACATTGTCTTGTTCAATTTAAGGTTTTGCGCATTGCTTGTATTAAAATAGAAAAAAAAACAACTCTTTAGGATTTAGTGTCTAAGAACAACATTTACTCATCTGCACAAATGGCTCCTAGCCTCTCATGTTAGGACCTTAAAATAAACATGAAGTAAAATGAAATATTTTATTCTGATGATTTCAGAATAAAACATTGTCTTTGTAGGAGGCTTTCTGAAACTTAATCTTAACAGCTTGTGACCAGAAAAGTCATCTCTTCTTTGAAGGGGGACAATTCCTTCTTGTCTTTCAGCCTCTTATGTTGATCAGACAACAAACCAGATCCTGAAAAATATAACAAAAGTCAAACTGAAAGAAAACATTGCAGGTGTCAAATAAATGAAACATTCAGGAGCTGAATGAACAAAATACAATTTGAATTTGTTCATGAATTTGAATTAAAATTTGAACAAATTTGAATGAACAAATGAACTGAGAGCATAGTTTTAAAAGACAAAATAACCCAGCAGACTGCACAGCAAGTCCAAACCTCAAAAGACTAGTGTAGCGTTTGTGTAGGACTCAGAAACCATACTGTGGAGCTTTATTGAAATAACCTTGACTAAGCTTCCATCAATGCCACATTTATCACAGCTGCTGCAGAACACAACTGTAACCCTTAAAGGCACAGTAACCTGCGTTATAGAAAATATTACAATAGGGTCAATCTGCTGGTCAGTCATATGAAATGTTAGTGAACTCTAATCAAAAGAACTATTTGGGTTAGATGTATGAGGTTGAAAGATTGTTTTTCACAACTGTGTCAGAACCAGACCGTCTTGTTCCTTTTGATTAATTCCTTATCATTGTATAAAACTCATGTGTTAGCTCGGCCTGGCAGAGCTTGGCATCCAAACTTGCTTCATTACTGATTGTTTTATGAGCTCTCTGTATTGTGCACAATATATGAATAAACCTGATTGAGTGATTCTACCTGGACAGTGCTTGGAAATAGTTTTTTCCACAACACCTGTCACTCACAGTTTATAATATAACAGCATCCAACCGACCCAACAAAACACCAAATTGAGTGTTTTTCAGATGTAGCAGTTTCTGAAACAGTACTGAATGACTAAATTCTACAACCATATTTATGATTTGAAACCTAAACCTGAAAAGCCATGAAACACAACAAATATTCTCCAAGATGGGGTCTGTGGATAGCTGGCTGTTTGGTTCCTGCTCTGGAGGCACTAAATTAAAAAAAAAAAACACACCTGAGAACTGAGAACGTGTTACATCACTCTGACATTTCAGTTGTACATATTAGTGCACAAGTCTATTGCACTGGACATTGTGGTTTATTTATGATGAACTTATATGGTGTTCAGACAGCATCACATCCAGCACTTTCTATATGTTATTGTGGAATACAGATGTGTGGAAAGCTAAAATATATCTTCAGATATTGCAGTAAAAGGAAAATTATTCAGAGGAGTAAGTTGATGAAGACTATGTAGACTTTTTCACTTGAGTGCCTCCTTTTATTGTTCTTTTAATTTAATTTTATTTTGTCAGTTGTTGAGAAATGAAATACATGTGAATTAAGCTCAAGTGTGTTGCACCATACTGTAAATTAGCTAATGGAAACTGTGGCAACAGTTAGCTTGTATCTGCTTCTCTATGTAGTTTGAATCAGTATAATAGTGCTGGTACTGTTGAGCCTCAATGTAGCATTTGACAATGTTGAGCATAAGAGTAAAGCGACTGGAGATCTGACTCAAACTACAATACTTTACTAGTTTACAGTCTTGCCCTAAAGAACAGGGACTTTATGTCAAGGTCATTTCTCACCAGAACAAACAGATACAGGGTACCCCAAAGTTAATTCCTGGAACCAATCTTGGTATTTACATAACACAAAACATAGCTACTGACAAGTTTAGCCATGTTCAGATGACATAGAGCTCTACATTGCGATGTTACTAGGTGACTATGAGTGTATACATGCACTGAAGAAATTCTTATAACAAATCAGTGTGGATGTGGAATAACTTTCTTCAGGTAAACAGAAACAAAACTGAGATTATCTTCAGTCCTAAATGGGAGTTTTCAAGAGACACATGGCTTCAGCTCAGACAGAAACTACTGATCGGGCCTGAAACCTGGGTGTAGTGATGGACTCAGACCTGAACCTTCAGAGATAAAGACACTGCAAAGTCGACCTCTATCACATCAAGAACATTTCAAGGACGAGTACCCCAGCAGTACCTAGAGAAACTAACATTTATGATAGAGCCAGAACCCAACACACACCCAAGCAAAGGAAGTAGCTTCAAAGGGTTTATTGGAAAACACAATGAAACATCATATATCATAAACTGATAGAACTTCTAAGCCCACTTTGATTTATTTATCTGTCACAATGGATTTAACAGTATAAGACAAAAAATTAAATATAGACATAGAGTTTATTGTCATTCAATTGTACATTTAAAAATGTACAAAATGAAAGATATGTTGTTGCAAGGCTAAAATAATGATAAGATATATAAGTAATAAAAGTATCAATACAAATATATACATTAAAATATTAAATTAATGGGAGTTTAGTATCCTTGTGGCATGAGGGATGAAGCAGTTGTAGAATTTGATGGTTCTGCATTTGAAGCTGCTGAAACTTTTCCCAGAGGGCAGCAGGGAGAACAAACCGTGGCGAGGGTGGAAGGGATCTTTTATAATCGCCTCAGTTCAAACACAACCCCCGTAGAGCTCCATCATTAGGTTTAATGTAATTAAATTAAAAACCAGATGGACTACTCCATCATAAATCTGAGTGAAACTGAAGACTGCTGTAAAACAAAGCACCACACAGTATGTTCAATCATTAAGCTGTGAACTCCAAATTACGATGGGTTAGGAAAGCATGTCTCTATTTGCTCTTCTTCTCCATCTAGTGTTCATTATAGCAAACTGCATTTCAGTAGGTCAAGGAGGCTCCAGCACAAAACTTACACTGTATCTGTTATAGTCTAATGGTTGCTCACAAAATACTTTTATATTATACCACATAGAAGTTAGAATATTACTAATATTAGTTAGAATAATAATTAGTACTCAGTATTTACAGACAAATCTGTGTCTGTAAATACACAGATGTGTTTTTGCACACATCTGTGCATTTACACATCATTGTATAAAACTGAGTTTGAAATCACATTATTGGGTTTTTCTGGTTTCCTCTAAGACTTTTACAGTTTGCATGTGGTCCTGGGTTTTGCCTGCATCTCCTCTATTTGCGATATTTGTTTGTAGCTCTGATTCTTTTGGGTTTGCAAGTTTAACTTTTTATACATTTTTCTTATATTGTGCACCCAGTCTGCCTGCTTCGCTGCTCTGTTTGAGTCCTCCAACTGATCTAGTCACACCTTGCCAAAATATGTTCCTGCAATGAACAAGGTGGTGTTTTGCTCAGCCTCAGTTGACCCAAATGATTCAAAAGAGAAGATAAAGTCACAAGATTATATCTAATAGTATCTTTTTGACTGTATCGACACAAACAAGTCTTTTTTGTTTAGAAGAAAGCCTGGAGTATCATGTATTAATGGCGACAGAATAAAAGCAAAGGAAGGGAGCTGCGTTTTGGCTTAGTCTCAAGGTCAAATGAGATTGGGTGGGATATGGTGGTGTACCCAGTTTTATGGAGCTCAGAATAAAATTGTGACTGTTATGGCTTCTCTATCTGCTTTGGCTCTCCCTCACTGGGATGGTATGGTCACTCAATTTTCATGGGGAGTCGCCTTTTATGGAGATGTAGACTGCTGATGGGCAGCAAGCGTGTGTTCAGCAGACTTTAATGTCTGATGGTGCCAATAAAACAGACTGTGATATAAAGAACAGTAAAAGAACTGCAGGTGGGAACACAATGCATCCTGGGAAAATGAAGTGAAGTAAACCTCTGAGTTTGATGGTGAAAGCAACTCACAAAGAACCATAGACATGTAAATGTTCAGTGACTTTTCATGAAATCAGTTGATTTCACTTTTTTTGGTAAAAGGTAACAATACATACAGTATGATGACAACAATTTTAAACTTAGACATCTATTATATATTTTTCTGAATCATACAAAGATTAGACACTTCACATAGAAAAAAATATGATAACATTCAAAATAAAACAAATTAAAAATTTGAAGTTTCATATGAAAATTCTGAATAATGTGTTAAAAGTGACAGAACGACATGAACAACAGTGACGTATTATCGATTTAAGACGTCACTGCCGGCATCTTTCAGTGATGCCAGGGCGCCATCTGCTGGATGCATCTGTCCATTTAAAGAGCACTGTTGTCCAGTAGAGGTTTTTACTTTTACTTTGTATTTTCAGTTGTTTTGGCCCTTTTCTCTGATCACATAACTGTTACATCAACTTACATAAAATGTGTAGTCATTTGTGCACATCATAGTAAATCCCTATAAACACGTAAGAAATTCTTTGGATGTGCATAGGTTGTTTCCATACTTTTCTCAGTATTTTTAAAATAACATTTTCATTTGCTTAAGTCGTGTCAGTCAAAATTAACCGTGCTAATGAATGCTGAATATTCATTCTCTATCAAACTTATAGTTGATAGAGACGTTGCCAAGCAGACTTTAAGGATTTCATTATCATTCTTTTCTGAAAATGTCTTCCAGCTTCAACAACTGCTCTCAGGTGAATCTCAAGACCTTGTTTCAGAAAGCAAAGTAAATAAACCTAACCCAAGGTTCAATCCTAGACCCCTCTTACTCTATATATATATATATGCTCCCATGAGCTCAGGATTTAACAGGAAATAAGATCAGTTACCATAACTACACAGCTGATACACAGCTCTACATTATGATGACACAACTAGAACAATGTCTTAACAGGTCTGCCTAAAAGATCAATCAGACAGATGATCTGAAATGCTGCTGCTGGTGTTCTCACAAAAACCACAAAGGTAGAGCACATCACCTCAGTTTTAAAGTCCTTCCTCTGGCTCAGAGAATAGATTTTAAAATATTGTTGGTTTATAAATCACTGAAAGGTGTAGCACCATAATACATTAAAGTTCTGCTGTTGTTGAATCAACCTTCCAGACCTCTCATTGTCTTCTAGTTATATATTAAATTATATATATATATATAAAAACAGAGAGAGAGAGAGAAAGAGAGAAGGGGGGTATAGGTTGTTGCTCATCTATAAAACTTTATAGCATTTATTGCAACGTGGGGCCTGGTTGTCATGGTGACCAGTTATATGAGCTTTACAGCAGCAGAAAAGCGAAAGGGAGGGACATGCACAAATTGTAGCAATATGTGGCTATATTTTTGGAAGAGAAAGACAGACAGACAATATAAGCTCATGTTTTAAATAATCTTCTCTTCACAGTCCTTTACTTGGGAGAGCAAAATGTGTTACAGCAGGAAGAAGGCCTGCGAAGTAGGAATAAAAGAAAAACTTTAAGGAGGCGTTCACAAGAAAAGTTCAAACTAAAGTGTTGCTCATCTGTCCATGCCTGCCTTAGCGAGACTATTGATATTAGTGAACAGTAAGATATTAATATCTTCACTGATATTAATGAAGACCCAGGACACGCTGGATGGACTATGTTTCTTGGCTGTCTTGGAAGTGCCTTAAGATTCCCCTGGAGAGAACAAGGGGCTGGGGAGAGGGAAGCCTGGGCATTGCTACTTAGGCTGCTACCCCTGTGTCCTGACCCCGAATAACTGAAAGAAGATGGATAGACAGATGGAGGAACTGGTGAATGAATGGATGGATGGCTGGATGGATAAATAAATGCACATACATAAGCGCAATCACATGCATGATTCACACAACACAATAGAATACAGACAGTAATGTTAGCTAGCTTGGTTAGCTTGCTAGTTTCAAGAAACATGCTCTTTCAATCCCCCCCAACTGTCCTACCCCCCCACCCCCCACACACACACACACACACACACATAATGGACACAGACATTGTTCCAACATTGCTGTTGTAAAATTGCTATTGTTGTCACTTTATTTTAAAAATGTTCGACGAATTGTCACAAATGTTCTACGAATTGTTCTAAAAATGCTAAAAAAGTGAAAATATTTGAAACATTAATTAATTCTTGTCTGAAATAAAACATAGCAGAAAGTATCATACTAAACATTATTTTGAATCAAAATGACAAAAATAACATAAAAACACATTGATTCAAACACGGGTCCAAAAACACCCACTCATGGAAGACAGTATAGACAATAGGCCATGCATCAGAGGGTTAATACAACTGTACAACATCCAAAACTTAATGTCACAAAGTAGAATATAAGTTTATTTAAAACAAAACAAATATGTTAATCATGTGCTAAACGAAAGCTGATATTTTACATTTCTATGCAAAAGATGCCTCTATTTTTGCATTAACATAATTCCGTTATAGTAGCATAGCAGCTTGCATTTTTTCAGTTTTCTTTATATAAATTTATTTTATGTAAGTAACAATTTTTAAAATAAATTCTATTCTGTTCTATTAGAGTGATCAAAATGAGTGAAGGAGTGGAAGGAGGTTGAATTTATTCACTGCTGTTCAGATAGTAGACTTGGTAGAATATAGGCTTGTAGGTGCATAATTTTATTTTATATGTTTAGAAATTTTCACTAACATGATACTCTAAAGTGATATAATGTGATCATATGGGGGAGTGTGTTTATATTATACGTGCTGGTCATGAAAATTACATTTTTCTTTAACTCTAATGTTATGTCGCCTTTTTTGTCCCAGCAGTCTCTCACTGTGGAAATACACGTTCATTAAGGTGCAAGACATAGCCACCAGTGTCTCAGTGTGCTGGTGCATATTCTTTTAAGAAACTTTGAATATGAAAATATTAATATTTACACCAACATTGATTTTACAAACCAAAAGTTGTAATGCCGGTGGGGGAGAATAATTTTTGAAAACAAATGAGTCTTAAATTCTAGATACCTTCAAATGTCAATGGCGCATCTAAAAGGGGAAAAGGCTGCTGTTTGTTTGACCATGTCTTTCTCTGTAAGAGCCTCCCGACTTGGAGCTTTAAGAGGAAGAAGTGTCACTAAAAGCCAAAGGGGGGGGGGGTAGCAGTTGTTATAGGGTGGAGTGTTTTGTTCAGTCTGTTCATGACGCCACAGTGCCACCTGGAGGACAAAAAGTGTTAGCAACGATTTCTTGTCTCAATACCTGAAAACACTTTGTAGATGATGATCATGTGTAGGCGTGTGTGTGTGTGTGTGTTTTGGTATTTCTCTCCTTGTAAGGCCAGTTTTTCCAGTAAATACGTTGTGATGGCACGCTTGGGCTCAAAGCCTGGGTCCATAAGAAAATGTGATATTTTAGGGATATAGGGTTTGGGTTTAGTACTTAAAATGTTAGTTGAGTTTCATTTAAGTTTAGGGTTAGGCACCTAGTGATAATGTTTAAATTAGGGTAAGGGTCAGTGTAAGGCTATAGAAATGATAAATGAATGTATGTCAATAAGTGTGTGTTTCATCTAAGCCGGGAATATTGTGGAAGATAAAGTTTCTTTTTCTTATTCTTGTTCAAACTGATCTCGTCTCTCACAACCTCTGCTAACATGATGAATCAATGGATTCCAGTAGGAGCTGTGTGGTGTAGGTAGTTTAAGCTGTTGGGATGGATGTTTAGTACCCATCGGAGTATTTCAGACCTCAAATAATGCACAGAAATCAAGTTCATATTCATTTACAAACAATAATACTAATGTTTTAACCCGGGAAGAGTTCAGAAATATTTGGAGGAATAAACAGGAGGTTTTCAATGCGGTTCAGTGCAGTGGTCTCTTATTTTTTCCAGAGCTATATTTATAGCTGTATATATTGTATTGTGTACTTACAGACAAAAAGCTTATTGTGGTTGTATTATGGACAGACACTCCAGTTTCTCTGTTGGAACTCTGTAGATCCTTCTGGATTACGTTTGGCCTTTGTGCTACCTCTCCAATGAATGCCCTCCTTGTACTTTCTGAGAGTTATGGTAGGTGGCCCTCTAGTGGCAGGTTTGTCATTATATAAAGTTCTTTCTAATTGATGATGACGGATTTTATGGTGCTTAGGGGGTTCAAAAGATATGTAGACACTTTTGAAAACCAACTTTGTCAGAAACCTCTTTAGTCTTCATGGTATTTGGTTAGTGATGGATTTGCAGTCTCAAAACCATCACTATAGGTGTGCTCAAATAAATAAATGATTTATTTATTTGAACAAATTTGATTTATTTGTTTAATTTCATTGAGCATGTGGCTTCTGAAAAAATTTGTTGCACCATATTATTATACGGTGCAACAAAAGTCCGGCTTCATAGAGCCGGGCTTTATGGAAAAGTGGCCAGACAAACAGCTTTTACTTAGACTTTTACTTACAGACAAAAACAGGAAGGCTCATTTGAGTTTGCCAAACTCAAATGAGCCTTCAAAATGTACGGAGGACAGTGCTTTGGTCAAACGAGACCAAAATTGAACTGTTTGGCCAAGGAAACCACAATGTCTGGCACAAAATCAACACGTCTCATCAGCAGAGAGTGGGAAACTCTGTCAAGGGATATTTTTGAGCCACACCTGTTTCAGTCTGTCAGTGTTTTAGAGTGGGATGAAAGTTTACATTCCAACTAGACAATAACCCAAAGCATAATGCTAAAGCAACATTCAAGTGATTTAAGTGGTCACTCGATGTGTATGACTGGTCTAGTGAAAGCCCCGACCTCTATTCAATTAAAAATCTGTGCTCAGACTTGAAAATTGCTGTTCACCAGTGGAAAGCATCTAACTTGGAGAAGTTGGAGCAATTTTGCCTTAAGCAATGGGCAAAAATTCCTGTGGCAAGATGTGGCAAACTTACTCAATGTGACTATCAGCTGTGATTGCTGCAAAAAGTGTCTCTACAAGTAGGGGATTGAACAGTTATACATGTTTTTTTTTTTATTTTGTTCTATTTGTTGTGTGCTTCACAATGGAAAGAAAATTAAATGTTCAAAGTTGTAGGCATGTCTGTAACTGAAATTATATAAACTGTAAAATAATCCATTTTAATCCAAGATTATAACATAGCAAACCAGAAAAAAGAGCCAAAAAAGTGGATATTTTCACAAGGTAGTGTCCTGTTTTTATGAATAATCAGTTAAAAGTCTCAGCTACTCTGTCTTGTTCATTTGTGAATACAATTTAAGATTTTGATTTTGACTTTTAGTGCAATCCATAACTAAGTGCCTAAATATATTGTGGACTTATTGGAGTCCCTGTCCTCTTCTCAGTGCTTTAGATCATCTAAACCAGTTGTTGCTGATGGTTCACTTGACTCATTTCAAGACCTGTGGAGAGTGAATGTTTTAGATGGTGGCCCTGAGGCTAAATCAAGTAAAAGTAGCACTACTTCAACAAATTTTAATAAGGCATCTAAGATTTTACTCAAGTAAGAGTGAAAAAAAATTGCTAAAAGTCTATTCAAATACTCTGATCCTGCCATCTGAATTAAAATTTTAACATGATATATTTTTTTGAAGCAAAATATGAACATTTTAGTAATTTAAAGACAGGCAAAATCAATAAACCATATACACAATTACAAAATACAAAATTCAGGCAGATGAAACAATTTTCCAAATCAAATATATTCAGCATAAAAGATCAGAGCAAGCTATGCATAACAAGTAATGTTTACTTCCAGTGACAGTTTATGGTATTTACTCTAGAACTTCAACTCAGAGTGACAACAGAATCAGCAGACAGAAAATTACCGTTGAACAATGAAGCTTGTATACAAAAAAGTCTCATTTAAAGATAAATTGTAGTTGTAGACTATATTCTTTTCCGGGTGATGAGTCATGGATATACCTTTGAACAATTTTATAAAAATGGTTGGTCATTGGTGGATCTAATAGTTCACATATATGTCAATGCTGAAGAAACTCAGGATTCACATGGGAAAACTTCAATTCAGGACAGAAGGACCAATTCAGGGCAGACTTTGAAAAAAAAAAAAAAAAAAAGTTTAATGGAAATGTGTAATGATATGCTTGATGTATTGTGAAACCTGTTCAAGTATTTTACATATTAAGACTTATACAAGGAATTTGATTAAATGTTGTGGAAGTTGAGACAATTCAAAAGACAACCACACTTTTGTCCCCACACTTTTCTGAAGACAATCTTTCAGTACAACAACAATGCAATTTAAATCCAGGAGCTATTAAACATCCATTGGTTATACTTTTTATGATGAATGTTTATAACATTCATCAGTCAAGATGAATGTTCAGATGAATGTTTATAACACGTGAAAGTGAACGTGAACACATCTTGGTGTTTACCAAGATGTGGTGGTGGCAAGAAACCGGACCTCCACAGGAACAACTTCACAGGAACATGTGAGCATGTTTTCACATGCGACTCTTCACGTGTGAACATGCTTTCACATGTGAACACAGGTTCCTGTTAAGGTCAGGTTTCTTGGGATGAAGGGGCCGGCCGCAACTCCAGCTGCTCACCCACGACAACCTGCCAAGAATGCCTCCCCTCTTCTGTGATGGTGAAAAGAGTCCAGCGTCTCCACCTGGCGATGTTGGACTGTCATCAGGTGGGGACATTGGACTGAGGAATAGCACCCCGACTTGGTCTGACCTCCCTGCCACACCGACGTCTCACTGTCCAGATGCTGGCCCCGTAACTCAAACCTAGCTCCAGGCCACAACTGCTGTGCAGGAGCCACCTGAGAGAACCATCGTTACCATGACCGCCTTGATCCTGACGGGCTGGTTGTCATAGGGAGACGATTCCAAGTTTGGTGGTGCAACTGGGGGAGCAGCAAACATCTTCTTCTATTTGATGTTCCAATCGCAGCATCTCCTAAGAAACGAAGAGAGAAAGATGTCATCTGCAATCTCAACCAGCAGAGAAAGGAGAGAACAAGGGCAGTTTTGAACTATTCACTCCTGATATTTCAGAGAATGAACTCATCAGCTCTGATGACAAAGAGAGAATTGTCAACCCTCCTGTGAAGTTCAGGTGTCTTGGGACGAGGGGACCACCTGCCAACCCAGCACAACCTGGCAAGGAGGCCTCCTCTCTCCTGGATCCTTCACTCCAGGAGCTGGATCAGATCTTTGAGGGGAGGGACCTTACCCCGCTGGAGAAGTGTAAACAAGCAATTTAGGCTGCTTGGGCCTAAATTGCAGCGAAGTGCTGCAAATGCCTATTAAATCTGAAGGAATTCTTCTTCACTATTTTTTTCCGCCGGAAACTTCAAAATTGGGGGCTAAACATTTTCAAATACTCACCAAACTTTTCCCAAAATAGTGTCCCACATAATTTTAATGGGCTAGCAAGGGGGCATGAACACACTGGTCAACACCACCCTCTAACATGAGGATCACAATCTTGATTCCTTCTGATTGCTACTTTCATGTGCCATGGTGTCCTGTGGACGCTTGGAATGTTTCAGCTTATACCCACCACAGCCTAGATTTTAGAATCTGAGCCTTGATTCTTTCAGGTTGAAATATACAATATATCAATTCATGTATCATCTTACATGTTTATCCCTAATGGGGTTGCGAGGGCTACTGGTCTCCAGCGGTCAATGGGCGAGAGGCAGGACACATCCTGGACAGGTCCATTGCAAAATTAGAGATAGACATAATCAAGCATGCACACACCTAAGGAGAATTTAGAGAGATCAATCAACCTAAATCATGACCTTCTTGATGCAAAGCAACAGTGCTACCAACTGCACCACTGTGGAGCCCCACAATATATATTTTCTTAATATATATTGTTATATTGGTTAATTGGTCTTTTCATATTCTCCCTAGGTGTGAGTGTGTGTGTGCATGGTTGTTTGTCCTGTCTGTTTCTATGTTGCCCTGTGACAGACTGGCGACCTGTCCAGGGTGACCCCGCCTCTCGCCCAGAACGCAGCTGGAGATAGGTACCAGCAACTCCCGACCCCATTAGGGACAAGGGTGAAAGAAAATGGATGGATGGATGGATGGATGGATGGATGGATGGATGGATGGATGG
>CAEGAD010073493.1:0-101936 GCA_903067055.1 Poeciliopsis paucimaculata
AGAGTGGCTAACCGCCATTGCTAACTCCTTCTCCAACCTCTCACCGCACCGTCACAACCACACAGCACAATAGAACCAGATCGAACCGTTATACCTAGGATTTCTGTCGCTAATGTGTCTCTCAGGTTTTGAAAATGGACCGACAGCTCTAAGATCGTGTAGTGCGCTGGGACTTACACTAAGGAAATGAGGAAGGGCGGGTCAGTGGAAGCACCGGAGTGGAGCCTTTTTTCATTCAGTGTCAAAAACAGAAAGAAAAAAAGGCCGGATGAAACGATGAAGCCGATAATTAAAATGAAGTCGATAGTTTTAATTTATCGTTCGATTAATCGATTTATCGTTTATTGCGACAGGCCTACAACTGTCAATAGCAGAAAAAAGTCCAACTGATTCATATGAATATGAAAATGTTTGTCAGTGTAAACGCACTAAAAATAATCTTTCCCCGTTGGGTAGAAATGGCGGAAACAAACTCAAGCATTAAAAATAAAATAAAAAAAAGGACATTTTGTAACAAAGAACTAACTTAAACTGTTCCTCATTCATTTACATTTATTTTATGTGAAGCACTCGTCTATTTACTGTATGGAAAAGCACGCAGAGTTTGCATGTTGCTTTGGGTCATAAAAGTTTCCACAAAATTCTGTTAAAAAACAGATTATTATGGTGAAACGATCCTGTCTGACCAGTTGTGTTTGCTCTGTACATTAATGACAGTTGCAAAGGGGCTCCAGGCTGGAACAATGCAGCGTTTGAATGCTGCTGATCATGTGTTCACCTCACTCCCTTTGCTCTCATTTCTCCACTGTCAGAGTTATCTGCTCAACGAGACACACCCATCTATCATCATCATCATTTACTTTTATTTTTTATTCTTTTTCCTTTTAACCTGACCGGTTAGCAGACTTAATCTGATTTAGTCACGCCTAAACAGAACCTATGGCGACAGGCAGCTGCATTTTTTCCATTCCACTCAGGCGGCGCCGAATGAAGAAAACAAGTTCATACTGAGCTCTTTCCCAAGAGAGAATCACCTGAAGGATGTGGATTAATACGATGTTATGAAACTGCTCTCGGTGCATTGGGCGAAAGGTGATCTGATCGCTGCGTTTTAAGCGTTTCCTTTAAGGTAGAGGACGAGCGCACACGGTGGACGGTAAAAACACACCCAGGGGTTATCGCTGTGCCATTACTGAATCAGATACTGCTGCTTCTTTTCTGCAGCCGGTCAATAAAATAAACTAAAAATATAACACTGTTCAACTTTCTTTTGCTGCAAAAACACCAAATTTTACCAAACATTGTTGTCTAGTTTCTAGTGCAAACCTTACAGGAGCTTGCTATGTGTAATTAATTTTTGAATATAGATTAAAAAGTACTAGTTACACTGGCAGATTTTCCCCATGAAATAACCTAGTACTTGTAATCTACATTTAATAATTACTGACTTAAAATACAATCTTATAACTTGCTGAAAAGTTAGTTATAAGTTAGTTTTGTCTTATTTCAAAATATTTATTCTAAAAACTAGACAAAAATACTTGATAATATGTGTCATTTTTGCGGTATTCATTTTATTTGTTGCAGTTCCCTGCATCTGTTCTTCCACACATTCAACATAAACAACTAAAAATGCACATAACAAATTCCAAATAAAAGTAAAACATAAACAAATACAAAATACAGACCATAGATGAAAACAAAGGAATTATAATATCACAGAAAACAGTCTACAAAAGGACACTCACTTTAATATCAATCAATTAACTTTATTTCTACCATTAGGTAGCTATGGTTACAGTGAGAGGAGTCAGCTCTCAACATAATATAATATATACATCAACATAAATATAAATATAAATATAACATAATCCAAAATAGCATGGCGCTATTAAAAACCATAAAAAACAACATCCTCATGAGGGCAAGATTAAAAACGAAAAATAAAATAAAGTAAAATGATATTTAAACTATGCTAAATTGAATTTTGGAAGCAACCTGTTGGGGATAAAATGTCTGCATCCAGGTGGAAAAACATACACAATCAATA
The DNA here is from genome assembly GCA_903067055.1 of Poeciliopsis paucimaculata. NCBI lineage: Eukaryota > Metazoa > Chordata > Actinopteri > Cyprinodontiformes > Poeciliidae > Poeciliopsis > Poeciliopsis paucimaculata. Next base: position 2,051 of record CAEGAD010073493.1, read on the forward strand.
TAACACATTATAATAGTAAGAAGGATAGTTATAGTTTATTGTAAATACCTACTGAAAGTGATTTGAAATGTAGTCTTCTGATGGATCCCCTATATTTATTTGGTAGAGTGAACATAACTCCACATTAGGCCGACTTCTTTATAACTCCACCTTTAATTGCATTTCTCGTTTGATAATCATTAGCGCTACTGGTATAACTCTTTTAACCTTTTTTAGCTGCTGGAAAACTACAAAATGTATTCCCTTTTGAAAGCAGCAGAATGTAGGTCAGACTTGTAAATGAACAATAAGAAACCTAAACAGGCTCATGACTGTGGATGTGGGCCTTTCTGTGAGCCAGGTGTGAGGGAGCATGTAGGTGACACCGGGGTCTTCTCTCGGCTTTGGTTTTCAGTTGCACAGGCTCCATTGTGCACTACGTGACACTACCTCCAGCACCACTGACAGCCATTTGCATTAATGGACTGACACTCCCTCCCCCAAACTCCCTCACACACACACACACACACACATTTTGTTACCTACTGCTGGTGCCTTTGAGGCCGTAAAGGCTGCTCTTTGGTTACTGATTGTTTGCAGAATAAGGCCTGTTTATAATTTATCTGCAGACGTTCAGTCGCTGACCTACATTCACTCCCAAACTATCAGACAACAGACACCAAATGATTATTTATCAGAAGTTGTGAAATCTGAAGTCTGGATGGATTAACTTTGCTCTGTCATCATAACACATATCTGCTGTTGGTGGTAATTTTGAGTTGATCTATTTAACTTCTCACCAGATCATATGATTTAGAGTCTTTATCTTTGTTTTTGTGAAGTAAAGGTTAAAAGCGCAGAGCTGTTTTTTTTCCTTTTCATTCTGATCAAGGTGTGTGGACCCTGCGTTACCAGTCGGCCCAGTTTCTTGCGGTTTATCTAGTTTCTTATTGTTTATTGAGCTTAAATCCCCCCGTCTCAGCTCACTTACTACATGGAAAACCTGCGGCAGCCACACCCGCGTCTGTCTGATAAAACTCTTGTTGGTGGGCGGTAACAGTGGTGGTACTGGTGGGGTTGTAATGTACACAGGGATTATATACCTGGGACTGAGAGAGAGCTGGAGACAAAGAGAGCGAAGCTGATAGGAGACGGAGGACAAATAGAAATGCAGCAAGGAGTGAAAAAGGAAAGCAGATACAGATAGACAGATGTATGCTGTGTATGTGGGAAGCTAATAATGCTATACAGCGAGGGGTGTGGTGCGATCGTGATAGCAGCCCTGCCAGTTTGACAGAATCCCGACTGGTCGCTTTACGCTCCTGTTTTGTCAGTGTCACATCGGGTTCATCTAGTTCGCTCCTCAACAATCTCCAAATCTGAAGCTTCTCAACGGCTTTTAAAGAGAACCTGTCTAGCAAGATTCACATTTTTATACTTTTATCTAGGTCTCAAAAACACCCAGATGTGTATTTTTTTGTTTGTTTTGGAAATACGTTAACATATTTTGGTGTCTGGAAAATGAGCCGTTTCAAAAACCTCCAGATTGTTCAGTCACATTCGATAGGCACTCTGTTGCTACTTAGCAATCCCAGCCTAAGCCGAGCTCAGTCTGTTACCTAGCAACTCAAGCTGAGCTACAGCACATTTGGTGACCTGGTTTTACGCTGTACAATCGCTGCTGGAAAACACAAGTGTTTTGTTGTTGACTTACCATCCAGAAACCGCTGGCTGCATTCATGCCCACTGTGCAGGAGGCTCCACTTCTGCTTTTCTAAGCTGTAGGATACAAAATTAACATTTTGCATGTTATTTTTTTACTGCCATTTGGGTTGTAATTGCTTCTAAAAACGTCCCAAGCTCCAGCTGTTTTCTAGAAACATGTTAATATTTTTTTGGTGTCTGAAAAATAAGCCCTTTCAAAGACCTCCCGATTGTTAAGTCACATTCAACGAGCACTACACATTTACCTAGTAACCCAAGACTGGGTAAGTACCTAGCTTGTTTTACCGCTGTATGCGCTGTATAATGGCAGTTGGAAAAGACAAGAGTTTTGTTGATGACTTACGATCCAGAAATCACTTTGTGCATTGTTGTTAGTTATGCAGGAGGTTCCACTAATACTTTTCAAAGATGTTCAGTTGTATTCAGTTGTAAGTTCAGTTGTATAATTCCACATCTGTTTGCAGCCATTTTCACATGTGAGTGTAAACGCTGATTTCGGGGGAGGGAGGTGTTGGTGGCCAACAGCGGCTTATTTGCATTTAAAGTGTCAAGACGTCCTAAAACAGATCACGGTCCACAAAATGTGATAAACATGTTTTTAATGGCCCATAGATCTATCCCAACCTGTCAAGGAACCATTATAGGTCACCTCTAATAGGACTTGTGCGGCTGTCGGCCACTCCTCTCTTTATCACATTTAAAAAGGCTGCTTGATTTATATTTTCTAATAATAATACTTCCTCATACCTGTCGCAGAGTGCAGCCTTGCATCCCTTCATAGTTCTGCTTCGACTTATTTTAAGAATGTGAACCCGGTCACCCTCTCTCCCATGATAGATTTGTATTGAGAGCGAGTCCGGTGCCTCTGGAGGTTATTTTTACAGGCATTGATATGGGCGGCCCGAGTCGTTTTGATTATCTTGATCTAATTAAAACAACACATTCCATGAATTCAGTTATTACTCTGCGGAAATGTTAAAAAAAGAAGTGTTTCTTTGTTTTTATCTTGTTTAAAGACACAGTGATGACCAATTTCCAGATTGTTATTTCACCTAAAACAGGTTCCTGGACTATTTAGAGGAGAAATAATCACATGGCATCACAAATCCGCTGCTGAACATGCAACATATTTATTGTGTTCTCAAGTGAAGTCCTAGTGGAAGTTTGCAAACTCCAGCAAACTGAACACTGAGACTGCAGACGCTTTGAAAACTATTGGATACATTTCCAAATTAGTGCCACATATGGAGGAAAGTTGCATATTTTTGGTGGGGGGAAAAAATCAGAATCATGTCATTCAGACTGATCTGAAAGTGGAAAGATCTGGATAAATTCAATATATTTTTACTCAAGTGAAGGTAAAAATTACTCACGAAGTTACTCAAGTAAGAGTAAAAAAGTATGTCAAAAAGTCAATTACTGAGCAACTGATCAAAACATCAGTCATTTAATATTTATAAATTACATCATCAGACAGACCAAAATATAAAGTTTTGTGCAAATTTAGGTATTTAAAGATCAAAATTAGAACAACTTGTAAAAATAGCACAATTATGAAATAAAATCAGACAAAATAAACAATTTTATAAATCAGTTTCTTTCAATATATGCAATGTTAACAAACTGCAGGTGTGTGTCTGCCTGGTATACTTTTGGCTAAAACATGTTTGTTTTTCATTCAGTGAAGTAAAAGTGTCGATACTTCAAAATAAAATTACTTAAGCTAAAGTAAATAGTGCAGCAGAGTAAAAAAAAAATACTCCTAAAAGTACAGTTTTTTCCAAAAAGCCGCTCATGTAATTAAATTAGTGACTTCACAACTCTGCAACCATGCCAACACACAATTATGCCTAAAATAAAAATCACTAAATTCATGTTTCTGTGCTGTGGTAGGAAGTCAAACAGGCAAACTTCATGCAGAAAGAACTAGGCTGGAATTCAAACCCAGAACCTTCTTGCTGCAAGGCAACAGTGCAGCCAAATGCACCACTGTGCAGCCTCTATATTTGTAATTCCTCCCTGGAGTAAAGGCTGTAAAGGTTTTCTTCTGGTATTACACCCAGACATGCTGCTTTTCAGTTCTCCAGCAGTGATTTATGGGGATTTTTTATTTTTTTATTTTATTTTAACATCTTCCTCTCTGTGTGGCAACAAGACAAACCTGGGCCGTCATCCAGTTTGGTGTCAAGTAAATAAGATAAATAGCCATCTGTTTCATGTCATATTTATAGCACAATGAAGCAAAATCACTAATTTGAAGTTTTAAAAACATCCTTTGTTAGATTTGGCTCCACACTTGATTAAAATAATTTATTTCTTATTTAAGAGCATTTTCTTCGCTGCTGAATCATTGGCCCATAATTAAAGTTTAAACTCTTCCACGCTGTAAAAATGATCCAGCTATAAAAATGATGGCGCAACAAAAGATAATTTATTTCCTCATCTTCGAGCCAACATTTTCTTTCTTTGCTTGTATGTGATGTTTCTGCTGAACTGAGTTATTCATTTATTTAGTCCTTCTGCGAAGAATGGAGTATATTCCTACATTCCTACCATATACATACCTCATCCCATCTCGTAATTATAATATTTTTAGACAATTACATGATGCTGCTCACCTCGACAACACAATGGCGCCGGAGATTGGGTCATAATAATTACTGTTTTTCCTCTACAACTCCTATTTTTTCTCATAAAAATAACACCAATTTAAAACTTCTACACTGCAAAAACACAACATTTTCCCAAGGGTTTTTGGTTTAGTTTCTAGTGGAAATATCTTTGCACAACTTGAAATTAGAGAAAACTAACTTATTTAAGTAACGTTTCACCAAAATATAGAAGTTTATTTTAAGTTGATAACTCCTTATTATTGATTAAAAATACCAGTTGCAAAAATATCTTATTATAAATAAAGTAATTTGCCAGTAGGACTAGCACTTTTTCATCAGTTTTAAGAAATTATTGACTTAAGACTTGCTGAAAATCTACTTGTAAGTTAGTTTTGTCATTTCAAGTGTACTATAAAGCAGACCAAATATTCCTGGTAAGATTTTGTGTTTTTGCAGTGTAGGTAAAGTGTGTCAACTCCGAGATGCACCTTCAAATTGAAATGTTGGGAAAATGTCAATAAGCCAAACGTGGAGGAAGCGACTGGGGGCTTTGAGATGAAGGAGGGTACTGTGCCAGAGCCTGTTAACCCTGAATGACACCTGAAACCGGATATGCTTGAGTAAGAATGGTGTCAACACAGTTCACACTTTACAAAACGAAGCAGCTTTGTTGGGTGGACGAGGAAACGGTGACGCTAATCAACACGCTGCAGTTCAGGGATACGCTTCTCATGTCTCCCCAAATAGCTGCGAACGACAATCGTCACAAGGGAATCACACCTTTTGCTGGTAACAATAACTGGACTGTTTTTTGGCATTATGGTCTCTGGGATATTATAGCTGTTTGTATTTCTGATCCTCTTGTCATCCCGTGGATTAGAGGGAGTGGCGTGCAGCAACACCACAAGGCAAATATTTATTGGTGTGATTAAGAGGGAGAGAAAGAGACTAAAAAAGGGAAGGGAGCAAATAAAGTAACATGAGGGGGATGGGAACTGGGTAAGGGGTAATTTCTAAGATTTATGGTGCGGCACTTCACAAAATGCATGCATCCTGTAATTAAACCCCCCTTCGCAGTCGTGTACATTAGGTGGCATCCCCCCACCGCAGCGTCCACCTCGGCCTCACAGCCCCCACTCCTCTCAGTCTTGACCACTAGCTGGTAAGATCCTACACCAGCCTGGCGTCACTAATGAGGGCTGAACGCGACGCTAAGGGACGAGCTCACTGGTGACAAACCACCGCTGTCGCCATCGTATCACAATCGTTTCATTTTTATTTTCTCCGAGACGGCCTTTCAAGAAAATTATCTTCTTTTTCCACCCACTAATTACATTTGCACAGAGAATTGTAACTATTGTTGCATGGGGGAAATTAAATAATTGAATATAATTCTGAGCTTAATGAGATTTATTTTTGTGTTTCGTCCCTAGAGATGCACTAATCTGATATTAATATTTTAAATTTTTAAAATAATTTAAAAATCTAGATCCGGCACTGTGCCGATCCATCAGAGCAGATCTATTTTCTCTAATTCTACGCTTTGAGCTCTGAGAAACTTTAAGGTTTATTATTTATTTACATTATATTTGGGAGTCCTAATCGCACTTTCTGAACCATTTATAAGAAGATTTATTGCAGTTTATTTTACATGTCAACTTATTGTTTCTTTGCTGTTTATTTTTTGTTGCCTTTTATAATCCCAATTGCAGTGACAACATCATATGCTTGGTCAAACATGAAAAAACAAAACGACTTTAAATTGTTCTAAGAGTTAAAAATAAATTTATAACTCGGTACTTTGAAGCTTGTCTTTAAAAATAGAAATATTTTTTGATATTAAAGATCAGATGTCTGTATCGGTATCATAACACAGATCGGTGCATTGCTAGTCCTCATTCCAACGTACAGTTTCTGAATTATTTACCTTTAATTGAACTAAAAAAGTTGGGAAATCTGAATTTTCCATGTCTCTATCCAATATAATCTGTTTTATGAATGCTTAGTTCTTATTTTTATTCAATTAAAGTCATTCTAGAGTACAATGCTGTGCATTGTACTGTCATGCACAGCAGAAAGCGTCTGTCCTTTTCGCCTGTTTGTCTCGGCACCGAGCTGAGGTGAGTGATTTCCTGAAGTGATATCAAACGCTCTTGGTTGGAAACTGCATCATGAGGCTTTGCTGCAGGCTGTGGGCTGTGCTGATGCCTGTCTAGTAATAATACGCTCTGGTTTTATTTTCTGTGGTTTTGTTCGGCAGTGCTCAGTAGCACATTGTGTTTCACAGCCGGTGTTTCATGTCCAATACAACATTATGAAACTCCGTGACCTTGCTCAGACACCCATGTGATCTTGTTGTACTGAATATTCGGCGCAGACTCATCGCTGTAAACCTTTGCTGAAGTGTGAAGAGAGTCACGCTTTCACAGAACCTAAATGTTTGCATTGAGTGTGTGCATGTGGCATAAATAGAAAATGCTCTAAGAAGATATTTCACTATCAATGCGAGCGGAAAAAAACAACAACCATAGGCTCAATGGGCTCACTGTACTCCCCCCAGTGTGGGCGCCTCACTTTTACTGCTCACTTTCGCTGAACTTTCCAGAGCCTGAGGCCCTGCCAGCAGCTGGACCCACATCAGGATTTCATCAAACCACACTGGTCCGCTGCGTTTCTTCATTCTCCATCTCGGACGCCCACCTTATCTTCCACAATTTATTTTATTCGTCTTCTTCTTGATTTATCTTTATTTTTTTGTTTTTAATCTCACAATATGCGCTCACTTTCATGATTAAAGTTGAAAAACATTTTTAAAGAGCGCAAAAGAAGTTGCCGATGGGCCTCTGCTCTCCTCTCACCCCTCCGCGCTGCTGCTGTTGCAATTTCTTGAGTCTATCTGAACCATCAAAAGCATCATAATTTTAAAGGCTTGCATCAGCCTTGCTTCATATTTGCTAAAGCTGATATGTTACCATGTCATGAGTTTGTTAGAAGACAGATAATCGGTGAAAACAATCAATCCCCTCTACCTCCTCCCTGAATTACTATTGCTAGCTAAAGCTAAAGCAACATTCTGACCAAAGCAACCAATCAGAACCAGGAGGAGGGTCTTAGTGCTGTCAATCATCCTCATTCATTCATTGCTAAATGTGCTAATAGTGGAGAAACAACATATCATTACAGGAAAATTGTTTATCTGCCGTCATTGGTAGCTATGCTAACTAGACTGAGCATTTACAACAGGCTATGCTAGCAGCAGCATAGCACAAAGCAAAGGGGGGGAGATGAGCAGCACCAACTGAGATTGTGATTGACAGCGCTAAAACTCTCCTGTCTCTGATTAGCTGTTTCTAGATAGCACTGGGAGAAAGCAGAGGAAATAGATTATTCACAGATTATCTCTCATGCCATACTGTCACAACATAATGACAGTTTTAACAAATATGAGAAAAAAATATTTTCTCTTATGAAAGTTACATCCTGCAGCTTTAATTTCACTTAGGAGACGGCAGGTTAGGAGGGACGTGGGTTAGAGCTGCTGCTGACTCACCTGTTGTTAAGTGGAAAAGGGACAAATTCAATATATAAATATGTTGGAAATTTCTTTCCTTAATTCATTAAATGCTAGTGAAATGGACACAAACAGTAGTTTAATTTGTGTTTTTCTTTTATATAACTTATTTTCTTGGATAAATGACAAAACTTTGTACTTTGAATAAATACTGATTAAGAGTATATTTTTCTCTAGTTTTTGAAACAGTTTTCCTCTCTCTTTGTAAAAGAACGTTTCCACAACCGTTTAATTTCTTTGAAAAATGACAAAACTTGCTCAAATGTTTCATACTTTTAATATTAATATTTCCTTTAGTAGGAATGGTATCTGACTGTCGTAAAGTTATGTTCCTGATGGTCTTGGGGAAAGAGCTGCCATCTGTAATTGAACGTTTTATGATATCTAACATAACAAAATCTAACTTTTCCCTTCATTTTTCTCTCTTTTCTGTTCCCACAGCTCTACGAACTCGACGGGGACCCAAAAAGAAAAGAGTTTCTCGACGACCTCTTCAGTTTCATGCAGAAACGAGGTGAGTATCCGTGTCTGCTGAAAGCCCTGCGCTCTGCGTATCCATTACAACCATTACATCTCTGCATCGAATCTCCCGCTTTATTACGAGCCGCTGCCACAGGCAGCTTCTAATTATTTTATAGAGAGAACGACGATCACCCTCCCCCGTCTTCTCTCACTGGGCTGGGTGGGGTCTTCATTCATTTCAGAGATGATTGCTTCACGCTCACACTGCGGCTTGCAACCGTATAAAAGCCTGGAAATTAATTAGCGTTTTTATCCAACACTTTGCACTTCAGTTCTCCCTGTTTGGGCAGGTCGTTCATCATTTGTGAGCATCTAAACGCTGCAGCCGTTCGGCATGGCTCTGCAGAGGCGCTGCTGGAGTCACAGGTGGGCTCAGGGCATGTTATCACATCGGGGCCTGACATGGGAGACAACAGACATGTGGTCACAACTGAACAACCAGAACAAGCTATTTACAGTGTCACCCACAGCCAGTGGGTGGGTCTTCCAAGCCCACTCTTGGAATCTGTGAGCGCCATCTGTAGGCCACTGTGATAACTGAGGCAATACTTCGGATATTCCAGTTAAATTGTGACTGTTTTCTAGTAAAATATCATTTTTTATTATTAAATAATTTTGTTTTTAGTTCATGTTATGACTTGAAGTAATGTAGACAAACACAGGTGACTAGTTAAGTTTGTCTGCATTTCAGCAACAAGGCAGGTCATGACGAAAACACAACACAAAACTTCACATTGCTGTGGAAAAATTTAATCCAGACTCAAACAAATGAGGTTCCAGTTACTATTAGTCAAAGAAAGAGATAAACAGATTATATTTTAGTTTGGCTTTAAAGGCAACGTTTCAGCTGTTTTGTAGTTTTATGGAAATTTGTTCCAGATTTGTGGTGCATAGAAGCTGAATCCTGCCTCTCCGTGTTTGGTTCTGGTTCTGGGGATTCAGATCAGACCAGAACCAGAAGTCCTGAGAGGTCTGGAAGGTTGACCCAACAACAGTAATAGATATTTAATGTATTTTAGTGCTGAGATGTTCAGTGACTCATAAACTTAACAGCAGCAAGATTTTTTGAGTCGAAGGTAAAGACTTTTATTTAAATGTTCTCTGTTTTTCTCTATTAGTGCATCTTATCTTTTGCAAGATACCCACAAGCACGAATCCAGTTCAACACTCACTGGAAACGAAGAGTTGGAAAATAGAAGCTGAATTTCAATAAATGGCTCATGTTATCGTACTGGAACAAATGGTTATTGTTTTGACCCGATTCACATAAAAATACTTTGTTCTAGAGCTGCAGCTAACAATTAGCTTAGTAATTGGTTATTCTGTTTATTATGTTGACGATTAATCAGATAAAAAATGTGACATATTCTGCTATTTTTTTTTCACTTAAGCCTTTTTATGCAATATTAGAAATAGCCGCATTGAAAATGCAAATAAACAGGTAATTAATTTCCTTTTTATATAAGAAAATAAACATTTTATTGCCATTTATTGCCTAAATGCAAGACTATGGCTTTCTTTTTGTGTACGTTTGATCATTTTTTGCAGAGATCGAGGAGCTAAATCTTTAGCTAAAAGATCTTTTATAACATCAACATGTGAGAAAGATCAATACTTCCTGCTGGATTTAACATCAATAAACGTAGAGTTGGTCCTATTGTCTCTTTTTTTGGATTATCTGATTAATAATTGATGTTGTAAATAAAAGAAGTTGCTTTACTTTACATAATTGGCTTTTTTTAACTGAATTTGAACTGGGTGGAGTTAAAACTATGCCACTTGAACACATTTACAGACATCACAAATCCAAAATGTACATATTATTTGCACAGTTTTTGCTTAATTACTGAGAATGTTGTTCTTTAAATAAAGAGATTTTTTGAGTCTCTACACTCCAGTTAGCGATTAATCCATTACTAATGTAGCTGACAGTTATTTTAATAAACAAATAATCGTGATTAATCATTTCAGCCCTACTTTTTTCCGAGGTTTTGAAGCAAACTGCAAGCATCTCCAATGTACAACTCGAATATAATTCACATGATGGTACACAACAGTAACTGGCTGTGCAATCTTTTAACCTGTTCATGTTTCTCCTGTCTGTGTGAACCAGGAACCCCTGTGAACCGTATTCCCATCATGGCCAAGCAGGTCCTGGACCTCTACATGCTCTACAAGCTGGTGACGGAGAAAGGCGGCTTGGTGGAGGTCATCAACAAGAAACTGTGGAGGGAGATTACCAAGGGACTTAACCTGCCTACCTCAATCACCAGTGCAGCCTTCACCCTCCGCACACAGTCAGTGCACATTTCTGTTTCCTTTCACAGTTACCCACCTCTGCTGTCGTTGCGTTTGGCATATTTGGATTCACCAGCTTTTCTTCATGCCTAAACAGTGCCTTAACTGTCACAGCTTTAATCCCTTAAGCCCTGCTCTGTTCGGTGCTTCACAGCGTCGGAGACGGCAGAGATCAAATGTCAGCAGCCGCTTTGTTTTTCAAATGAACTCCTGTGTGTTGAAGTAGTTCCCTGTAGTTGGTTCTGGTTGTTGGGATTCTCGCTCCCAGCTAAGATAAGATCAGATCTCATCCTGATCTGCTCTTCCAGGAAGGAGACTTGTGTTGTATTTACGGTTTTTATACCTCTTGATCTTGATTTTAGTTCCACCTGAAACTTTAATGTGCTTTATTGGGATTTTATGTGATAGAACAACACAAACTGGAGCATAATGTTGAATTGGAAGAAATTTTCATTTTAATTTATAAATAAAAGTCAGAAAAATGAGGTGCTCTTTTATATTTACTGCCCTAGTCCACCAATGCACTGCCTTGTACAGTCTGGAAAAGTCTTCAATTTACTTTTTCCATTTTCATGAAAGAATATTTAAATTTCCAGATTTTATCCCTTTTTCTTAAAATAATAAAAAGATTTATCTCCAATGAGTAAAGCGCTTCTTAAATATTAAAATCAATTCACATCCTGTTTCTGAATCTGATAATCAGTTTGGTTTTATAGAGCAGAAAAATCTCCTAAATTATATGTTTATATTTATTCTGCATGTTGCAATAAGCAACCTGTCAATGAATCATAAGATAAATAAAAAATTAGCTCATTAGTTTACATTCTGATGATTAACGTGAAAAGCAATTTTAGTTTAGACTTTATCATCCATTTTATTGATGGTTTCAGGTTTATTTTATTCTTATTTTTTGTTTTTGGATGATTTTTTTATGTTTATTGGATTGTTCAGTACAATTACAATAAAGTTTATTAGTTTTTCAGAGGACAAACTTGCATTGTTATGCCATTATCCTTTTAATAATTGAAAATTGTATCAAAACAACAATATTATCGTTTATCTCAATCATTTCTGGGACAATTTGTCGTCTACCAAATTTGTTATTGTGACAAATTTCAAAGAAATTCATAGTAAAATTGTGAATTTAGAGGGAAAAATATAATAAGCAAATTAACTGTACAAGCTCCTGGAATTAGTTGCTGAGATCAATAGTCTTTGAAATAAAAAAAATAGGGACGATTATTCTGCTTTTTTAACATCTGGACCTTCTTAGATCTGGTATAGATGTCATAAAAGCATTTAAACTCCTCATTTTTAACTTTTACAACAGAAAATATTTTAAAAATCAACAGTGCTTCATTCCAATACTTTGTGTTACTCTTTGACATAAAATCCCCCAAAAAGTGCATTGAATGTTGAAGTGATACATCACTTAATGTTCATAAAATAATCATTTACACCCATTAATTCCAGATACATGAAGTACCTGTACCCATATGAATGTGACAAGAGAGGTCTGAGCAACCCCAACGAGCTTCAGGCGGCCATCGACAGCAATCGGCGGGAAGGACGACGGCAGAGCTTCGGCAGCTCGCTCTTCACCTACTCCCCCAACGGGACGCCAACCATGCTGTCCTCGCCAAAAGTCTCCACGCCAAACGTGGGCTTGACGGTGGGAACCAACGGCGCCTCGCTCACGCCCATGCAGAAGATTAAGAAAGGTAGGAACTGTTGGTTATAGGAAGTAAAACTTAGATGAGCCGTATTCCTCTGTACAGGGTTTATATGGGGGCTTGAAATTCTTGCAAATACTGGAATTTCAATTAAGTGTTTAAGTTTTCCAAGATTAAAACCCTTCAAAGTGTTTGATTTTTGTCAGAAAGTACAATCCAATGTTTGATTAAAAATACAGATTTGGAATCTGAATTTTTTTACCTAATAAAAATACTTTTATATTTCTCACTGTCTGAAGTTAAATCAGACTAAACTTTTTAGTTTTAGGTAATTTAAAATCAACAAAATTATCTCTATTTCCTAAACTTAAAAACATTTTTAGAGATTTTTTTTCTAACTTTATATATTAATTTTCAGCAGGAAGGTAATTTATCATAACATGATTTGTTTGGCTTGTTTCAGTGTAATAAATATGTTATTCCTTATGGCTTATTATTCTGTTTAATTGAAGTACAGATTGGCCTTTATTTTATTCATTAATGTTATTGAAGTTGGAGGATATTTTTGTTAAAATAGTGTTTTATTTTCAGACCAGTCAGTCCGAAATATGTGTGAGAGAGACATTTCAAAACATAAAATGTTATATTTCATCTTATTCCAGCAGCAGAATGTAGACAACGAGGTTTGATTGCCCACGAAATGTAGCACTGTACTTTAACATCATTTTATTCAAGTAACAGTAAAAATGTATTTGGTAAAATCTCTTGTATTGTTGTTCTTGTTCTTCATTCGGTGAAGTTATTCTCAAGTAAAAGTAGCAATACTTCATAATAAATTTACTCAAGTAAAAGTAAAAAGTACACCATAGTAAAAATATTCCTAAAAGTATTTTTTTTCCCCAGTTACTGAAGACAATGTAACTACCTACGACCCAACAATGAATGTAGAATCCCGTCACAAGACATTATTAATAGACTAACTCAGCTTACATAATTATTTGTATTGTTTTAAAAATAAAAACAACAGCAGCTGTTGACCTGCGAGCAGAGTCGTAAAAAAAAAAAAAAAAAAAGAACAGTTCTCACCAATTGAGACTCGTTCACGCCATAGAGGCGTTCAAAAGAATCGAATCGCTCTTGAGCGACACATCAAAACTCTGCAGGTATGACTTCACTCCCTCCGATCAGATAAGTAATCCTGGCTTTGTTTCCTTTCCATCGGCATCTTTAGCTCTTCTTTTTCAGAGACCCGTTTTTAAGCCACTTTTTAGCCACCATCGTTTGGTAAGCTGTAGCGTCGCACTGTGAGCTGACGTCACGCCACATTTACATGCAGTACCTTGTGGACCACTAGGGGGAGCCTGCCGACTCACAGTTTGAGAAAGACGGATTTCAATGCATTTGATTTTTGATGCTGATTTTCTCTGTGTCGGACCAGAAGAGGAGGGAGGCCAGCCGCTACCGGGGGTCGGGATTCCTCGACTGCCGGTGGGTCCCATGCCCGGCCACTCGGTGGCAGCGGTGCAGGCGGCGGCCATGGCGGCTCAGGTGGCGGCCTTGGAGCAGCTGAGGGACAAACTGGAGGCGGGTGAGCCTCCGGAGAAGAAGATGGCTCTGCCTGCGGAGGAGCACCACCGGCTGCTGCAGAGAGCTCTGCAGCACAACCTGCTGGCCATGACTGCTCAGATACCCATGAACATCCGCATCAACAATCAAGGTGCCGACCGCAGCAGGCAGACCTCCTGCAGCGTTTCCTCACAAGCAGAAATGTGTTTTTAACTATGTGAATGTATGCTACCAAATAATTTACTAAATGACGGAATAATAATGGGAGAAATATTTGTTTTTATCAGTTTGTGGAAAGTCTGATGTTTACACAAACTCATAGCTAACACACTATTACAGTTTATTAAACAATATGTATAATATGTTTTTGATTGCCTTTTGATTGATATTGTCTTTTGATTGCTTACATTTTGAGTTAAATATAGGCACAAAAAGCATTTTACAAAATTAACATTTTGCATTTTTGTACTTCAATTTGGATCTCAACTGCTTCTAAAAACAACCCAGGCGCATAAAAATACACCCAGGAGTTTTCTGGCAATATAACAGTGTTTTTAAAATGAGCCGTGTCAAAAACCTCCTGAAGGGTTAGATCATATTCAACGGGCTCTGCGCCGTTACCTAGCAACCCCAGCCGAGCTCCACCTTGTTTGGTCCACCTTGTTTGGTCCGCAGCCATTGTACAGAGCACAGCTCTGTACAATGGCTGCTGGAAAAGATGAGAGTTTTGTTGTTGACTTACCATCCAGAAACTACTTGTTGCGTTCTTGTTGATTGTGCAGGAGGCTCTACTAATGCTTTTCAAAGATAAGTAATTTTGCATATGTTTGCAGCTGTTTTCATGTGTGGATGTGAACGTTGAGTTGGACGGCGTGGCCAGCAGCAGCTCATTTGGCTTTAAAGTGATAAGACTCCCTAAAACAGATCATTCTGTAAATTCTAAACAGACAGTACTGAGCGGAAAATCTGATTATCTGCATCATTTTGTTAAAAAAAAATGCTTTGTATCACCCATAGATTATCCTAACCTGTTGACGGAAGCATAGCAGGTCACCTTTAAGACAATATTGTAAAAAAAAGAAAGAAAAATCTGTGTAATTTGTAATTACATATTACATAATCATCAGAATAATTAATAGATTCTCATTAGTCATTAGTTGCAGCCCCAGTTAAAATGATTTAAATGGTCATCTTGGAAAGCGTTTATGTCAAAAGTAGGTATAGATACACATCAGGTTACCTTTTTGTTTTTACTGCAGCACACCTTTGATATTTTTTCCTCTCTTTCATTGCATATGATTTCTAGGTTTCACCCGTCTTCCTTCTGAGCTTCAGTTGCCATCTCAATACATTCTTGTCACCACAAACCGCAGCAGTAAGGAAAGCACTAGCAGCAGGCCTATATGTTGACCTGTTTAGCTTCTAGGAGCAGCACGCATGCAGACATGCCTTACATGTGTGTGTTTGTCTTTGTGGGGATTGTTATGTGCAAGCGGCATCTTTGATCTTATAGCGAAGGTTCGTCTTGGTTTCTGACTATCTGATGGAACACGCAAACTGTTTCTCAGTAAGCGATGGAACTTCACAGAAATGTTCTTATAGAGATGATTTAAAAACAGAAGAAAAAACAGATCGCACAAGATGTGTGTGTTTGCCAAGATAAATACCTGTGCACTCCACTCTATCTGAGTCTTTTGGGTGAGATTTTTAGCACTGTTGGGACAAAAGATTATTATAAAAAAAATAACCTATTGTCTTCCTGGCAGATGGCAGGCAAGAGTCGGCTCTGAACCTCACCACAAACGGCACAAACAGCATCAGCATGTCAGTGGAGCTCAATGGAGTGGTATACACTGGTGAGTACCTCTGTGATGTCGCACAGGAAGTACAGCGCATCATTTCCTTCCTTTGTCATTACCCCCCCTCATAATTTGATATTGGGAGAAAATGTACATGTTGTCTTCTCTTTGCAAGCCTTTACCTTCAAGATATTCAGATTGATAGATGTTAAAATCTTTAGAGACTCAATCAGATTTTGATTTCGAGAACGGCTACAAAATAGTTAATTGATAGGTATTTTCTCAACCTACATAAAAAGAGAACCACAGACACCGTTTATGAGTTTTCAATCAAGTCTTTTGCAAAAGGAGAAGACATAGCAAACCACTTCTTGAAGGTGTTTACCATGCGTTCTGACCTTCTGCATCAGAACTGGTCTTTTATTACAAAGCATAGCAGGAAAGGAATGTGGAAGGAGGGCAAAGAAAGATAAGAAACTACAGAAACTAACATCCTACACACACAGGCCATTTAAGGAGTATCCCAAGATAAGAAGTAGCTGTGGCTTCAAGGTTTTGGGAAAAAGTCAGTTTTGTGAAAAACAAAGAAAGAGAATACAGAAACTAACATTCTACACAAAGGCCCTAGAATCCCTTGATAAGAAGCAGCTGCAGATTCAAAGTTTAACAAATTCCTTGTCTTGTTCCTTGTCCCCTAGGTTTGTGAATACTAAACCTAGGGGATAAAAAACAAACTAGTAAATCTGTTAATGTAAGGATGATAATAAAACATAATTGTTCTAACAAGAATTTTCCAGATCTCATTGGTACAAAACACATTTATTTTTGGCAAACTCTGCTAATGTAGCGTTAGATTAAAACACAAAAGTTGTTGGTTATAAAAACAACAACAAACTGAAGATACATCTCTTTTAATGAACGTTTTTAAATTGTTAACATCAGAATATTTGTTTCATTATTTAGAAACAGAATGCATCCTTTACAGACAAGACGTCTGGTGACCACTCCTTGTTTCTTTGCATGAAGTTAAGGTCTAGTACTCTTGATGCAAATGTGTACCATCAAGCAAATACCCCCACCTGATTAAACAAAGATGTAATCTAAATATTTAAAATGAGATCAAGCAACTCAAAGCTTTGTTTGCTGCTTTTATTTGTCACAATATTAGAAATATTTTACCAAATCGCTGTTAAGACAACTACCTTGGTGCCTTAGTTAGTTTTGTATGTTTTATAAATAACTAATTAACTAAAGACTGCATATCTCTGGAGATATAATACTACAAACTAAAATCATTATCAATTTATGTGCCTCAGAACTGAAGAAAACTATCAAAGCTGCTGCTATAATATTAGCTATATTGATGTTTGTTTGAAAAAATTGTTTCAAGTTGAGATTAACTGAACAGAATTTGTGATTTAAGTCTCTTAACAAAGTCCCAATATGATTTTTGAACAATCCTTAACAAATTTTCATCTTAATTCTGTTCATTCTTTCATTCAAAGCCGTTTGTGCTAGGCTAGCCTAATGCTAGGCTAACGCTAGCCTGTCCTTGAAAGTTCAGTCAGTAACATATTTTAGTACAGTTTAACATATGCCAAAACAATTACATATACATATTGTTTTTCAGTTTCATCAAAGGATTTTAAAGGTTATCAAAGGAAAGCTAACAGTTATTTTTTCGACATCCTCAGGTTTAGGTGATGCTTACAATTTAAAAAATGTTCCTCAAAAGAGATTTATCTCAAGTTTGTTGTTGTTTTCACATCCAACAACACTCTTGTCATTATTCAGAGATTTGAGGTTGCCGAAAATAAATGTATTTTTATATCAATGAGACCTGGAAAAAATTACTACTTTGATGCCATTCTATAAATAAAACTGTGATGCATTTTAGATTTTTTTTTAGTTTTTCTTTCAAATTAAACAGCTTTCTCTCTTTTTTTTTTCCTCTCTTACTGCCCATTTAGTCTCTGTTTTTAAAACCCAAAAACATATTTCTATTTGAACATTTATGCTCCTCAACTCAGAGATCTGACCTTCTGCAAACATGACGACTTTGACTAATTTTATTTAACGTCATGACATCAGAATGACCTGAACTAGTCGCTTATCCTGCAAAGGACGGTGCTACAGTGTCAATCTATGTCCAAATGCAACATTTATAATTAAATCTTTTATGACAAGAAATTGTTTATTGAGTTAAAATAATGCTCTCTGAATAAATAATCTTTTCAGTGCATGTTGGTAACTTTGAGTTAAACAACCATCAAAGACATCTAGAGTGACCTTATGGATTTATATCCTTAAAACACAAAGTTTATAAGGTGCAAATTAAGCACCTGGTTTCCTGTTTTTAGTGAAATATTACGATTTTCTTCACTCATATGTCTTGAAATTGGATTTAAATTGATGTGCTGTGGATTTTAACAGTGATTGATGGTTTTCCTTTTGCCCATTTTCGTGTCTAGGTGTCCTTTTCGCTCAGGCAGCAGCAGGGTCAGCTTCGTCCGGTGCGTCTGTGTCGTCCCTCTCCAACAAGTCTGTCAGCAGTCGTATTGCTCCACAGCAGCAGCAGCAGCAGCACCAAAACACACCTACCTCAGCCTCCAGCAATCAGCTGTCTTAACAAACTTCCCCCCACTTGTTGTTGTTATTACCACGCTAAGAAAAGCCAAAAAGCAACCTAATTTTCTACATCATCTATGCCAAAAAGAAAAGAAGAGAAGAACCATCATCAGTACAGAAAGACAAACTGAAACTCTGCTCACTTGAAGTACACTATCTCAGGTTTTCTCTCACAAACTCACCTCTTTTGTTCTTCATCGCCAAAAGGATTTTGAAAATAAATAATCCCAACTGAGAGCCAGTATATGCTAAAACTTGTGCACAACCTGTGAATTATTTATTTCTGCATAGATGTATAGATTATTGGAGAACAACAGAGAAGATAATAACTAGGAAGGCTAACGCATTGTTTACACACACAAACACAGCTACTGACTGACAATGATATTATATCTTAAAGAGGAGAGATTTTTTTATTATTTTAACTTTTCATTGTCATTATTATCATTATTGTTATTCTCTTTTATTGTGTTTTATTGTTTAAACCTTTAACAATCTTCTCATTGCAGGAAAAGTAATCTATATATTAAGAATTCTATGAAAAAAGTATGAAAATCCTCTATTTTTAATCAGAAAAGCTTTAAAAGGTATGTTTTTTTTTCTCTTCAGGGCATAAAACATTGTGTGGCTGTGACATTATGTTGTTGTAAAACCAGATAACCTTATAAACGTGGCAGCCCTGTGGGAGAACAAGTGCAGGTTTGGTCCTGATCGCAGTCTTAAGTGAAGCAGAAGAACCTGCAGGGATCTTCTCCTCACCCGCAGGACTGTTGGTGTATTGCTCCTCACTCCATGTGGCATGATTTCTTGCTGTTTGCCTGTCTGTGCGCTCGTTCTTCCAGAGGCGGCTGCGGCTCGTCCTGCATGTTTTCCCTTGGCAAAGTCTCAGACGTGTGTTCGCCACGCTTCCAGAACGGCTCTCTGGAGCAGAACGACACTCAGTTTAAGGTTCGTCGTTAGCTAAAATATTGCGTTATGATTTTTCTCAGGTGTCTCTTTGCTTGTGTGATTTTTAGCTGTCTTCTATTACACTGGACAGAGCAATGCTTTCTACATTTTACCCTCTTGCCTCTTCAGGTCAGTGTCATGCTTCGCTTCGTTTCAGTCAGAGACGAAGCGATTTTCTGATCTGAGAGTCCACTCAATCCTTTTGCTTTCTTTGAAACTCACACAGACAATCATGTGGGCCTCAGGGGAAACCCGACAGGCATCTTCAGCTCTTCGTAATCTTGATTCTATTGTTCATTTTTTCCATTCAGCCTTGTTTTCTGCATGTCTTTGTGCTTCTTCTGATCCAAGTGCTTCTTATCCTGCGCTGTGACACGGATGTCGCCTTCTCCATCGACGTTACGGCAGCGAATGTTTTGTGATCCTCAAACTGTGCAGCTGCTGCGGTTCGATCCGGACCTTCCTACGTGTTTGCTTGTGTCTTATCATCGGTGCAAACCCGGTCGGTTTTATGACAGAAGAGGCACGCCATAGCAGCTAGCAGCATCTTGAAATAGTTCAGTCGTTTAGCTTTCTGAGCTTGAACCTGCGTTTCCTCTCTGGGCTGTCGGCTGTTGGAGATCGTTACTCGGCCCTAAATCAGGCTTTGTGCGCTGGTTCTGTTCTGAGGCCTTAACACAGCGTGAGGTGACCAGAGAGTGAGCAGCTCCTCCGCCTAATCGCTTTTTACTGTTCAGTCAAATATCACCAGATGGCTGTCAGGGCTTTGATTCCTGTACTCGCTTCTCTGTGGGAAATCACCACCAGCTGCTAAACAAACACTGGTCACTTTTCAAAAGCACTCTTCTAGCTCAATAAAGAACCCCTTTCATAAAAAATTTAAGTGAAAAAGAATTTAAATTTCACATTTTTATTGTATTTAAAGTTGCCTAATTTAAACAAGATGTTTAAACTTAAGTCAGTTCTTTTTTTAGTTTAACATTTGACAATTGAAACTTTCAATTTAATCAGTTTAGACAATCCTCAAGAGCATTGAGCATAATTTTTAAAACGTTTTGACCCAGTCGTTCAGAATGGGCCCAAAGTTGAGAACCATGAAAAAGGCAAACACAGAGGAGTCAGGAATGCATCATAAAATTTGACTTCATTATTAGAAAACCCAACATCCACCAAATACAAAACAGGTATGGCAAAACCTACAGTTTGAGTTCGGGTTCATAAAATCAATATTAAAACAGATTTATCCAGTGAGGTGGAGGAAGTTTGGAAAAATGTTGTCTGGTTGCTTTAAATGCCGAGCCATGTCTGCCTGCAAGACACCAAAAAAAATAATAATAATAACATTTTGACAAAATAATATTTGATTTTTTTTTTTTTTTTGCTCCAATTCTGACCTGCATCCTTACCCTGCACTGCCATCCCTCCAATCAGCTCAGTCGCCAAAATGCTTTACATTCACAGGCCATGCGAGCCTCACTTTTCTCCACATAACAAAGTTGAATACTCTACAGTAATTAATATCTGAGGACTCTTTGTAATAGTCTGTCTATAGTAGTTTATTTTATATATCACCTTTAATTCAGATAGAAAGGGCAATAGTCACTCAAGTTTTATACTTTTAAGATTTTTAGGGTGTTTGGCCTTAAAATATGATAATATATGTAATTTAAAGGAAATGTTCCTTTATATAAAACACTTACTATTTGTCTTTAACTCTGTTGTTCCTCTGGTAAAATGTCTAAAGTTTATTAAAAGTAGTATTTAATCAAATATATGTAAAATTTTAATGAATAGTCAAAGACTCGGGCCCTTTTGGTGTCACTTATGGTGATTTTGTGACCCCAAGTTGCCACTTTTTTCTGCAGTTTTGCTTTTAAATGTATTAATTATTAAATATATATATGGGGATTTTTAGATAATTAGCTGCCAGTTTGACATTTTTAAAAATAGTTCAGACACATTTAAACCTGAAGAAGCAGGAAAACATGGATTACTAAATAACCACCTGTTCCTTTATACCCTTATTAGCTTTAAAAAAAATTAAATGGTTAAAAAAAAAATGCTCCACTGTTATTTATTTTATAGAAATTGTTCTGGGTTTGATGATCTGGAGTGACCCGTTTTTTAAAAGATGGCACAAATTAGGCTTTCCAGCAGAGATGGTTGTTGCAAATGGACTTTTTTTGTATTTTTAAGGCTCTGACAAATTAAATTATCTTTTGAAAAAGGAACCTCAGGTCAAACAGAAACTATTCGTCTTCTGTTGATCGCGTTTCCTAATTTGATTTGAATCTCCACAAACAGCCAAGGACCCATTCATTACAGCTGGCGTTAACATTTTAGAAAAATAACTGATTGCAGAAAAAATACAAAATAAAATCTCAACCAAGGAGTTAAAAATAATGATCAAAAAGTAGCTTTTTAATGAAAAATATGTTTCACTTGTCAATTTAGATCCTTGTAAAAAGAATTTATTTTAGTTTTAACACCAAAAACCATGAGGGGGAAATCGTTTCTGCTGTGATAAATAAATAAGATGCATCCGTCTGAATCCTCACAGAAAGCAAAGTTTGTTTTTGCAGATGCCACGTTGCTGACAATCAAAAAAAAAAAAAAAAGAGCCAAGGCTTCGGCTGAATGTTTGCGAGGGGGGAAGGAAAACTAAATTCAATCAATCTGGATCTAAAGGATCAACATTGCCTTTTTAGATTTCACCCTTTGACCTTTCAGCTCCCAGGGCAGCAGTAAAGCAGCTGCCCCCCCAGCCAGTCGATCCATGTTTATTGCATATCTATTGACTTCCTCTGAGGGATATTTGCATTTGAACAGTGGAAGCTCTGCAGCTCCTTTCTCTTTTGGCGCATGGCAGTATTTTCAGGGAGGGTTGGCATTTTTATTCAGCTTTTACTTTGTTTTTATTGCGTGGTTGCGACAATCAGGAGACAATTTTAAGGCAACACTGTATACCTCTAAAGGAAAAAAACAGAAAAAAACTCTCGTACATCCCTTCAACTACAAGCCGAGCCCCGTTTCTACCTCAAGGACCTCAGCTTCTCATCGACGATTCCTGTCGTTCGAGCAGAAAAAACCTCATCAAAATGTTTTTTCTTGCTTCACAAAAACCATTAAAGAGATTGTAATAACCGCAGACAATCAGATATCTGCTTAAATGTGACTCTCTCCTTTAATCAATAACCATTTTTAGTCATGCAAGGAGAGCAGGAGATTTACTGTCAAGCCTTAAAGCCTTTGTGGCAAGAGCGCCCCCCAGTGGAAGGTTTTATTACAATGCACAATCAACTTTCTAAATGGATATATCGCTTTTACCTCAACTACGACACAAGCTTTGAGCATATCTTCATATCTTCCAAGTGTTTCAATTGTGTTTATGTAGAAAAGTGTGAAGGAGCATTATGAAACACTACCACAGAAAAATCTCAAACTCTTACACAGGCAGTCGCTTCTCTGTTTTTACAGGAACCAGGAGTCCTGTTTTAGTGTCGCTGTGATCAAACTGGAGTCTGATACTTAAAGTGAAATTGTAGCAAAAATAAATAAACAAACACGTTGGTTTTAAATGAGTAGCACACAAAACAAAACTTTTTTTTTTGTTTTTTATTTTCCACTCGGGAAGCTTCCAGGTGGTTCCTGTCATCCGTCGTCTCAAGTTACACTCTGGTAGTTTGTTGGTGTCGCTTAATTCTGCTTTTTTTGACGCTGTTGCACAAACTGGAACATCCTCCTCAGCAAATCCACTTTGTTAAATCTAAAATCCTGGTCTCTTGCTCACAGATGTTACTGAAATAGAGCTGCTTTTCATCCAACCAAAGCTGTAGATTTTTAAAAATAAATCAAACTATGGATCCTCAGCGTCTTGTTTGGAAATGGCGTCCTGTTCCCACTCGTTGCCGCCGAGCTGGAACATTTTACGGGTTGAGGTGGCTTCAGGGCTTTTTGAATGGACTCCAACACTGATTTGACCTCCATTGGGTTGGACTGTGGGCAGGGAAAACCATCATGAGAAAATTGAAAACAACAAGATGCCTTCTGCTGTGACAATTATATGAATTAATTTGTATTTCTAAGATTTGTTAAATAGATTATTTCTAATAAATGGCTTACTTAGGGCTATGGATTATATCATGTTTATATTGTTTGTTTGCTGTTTCTTTGCTCTTTTTTTGGCATGCTTTTAGAAACCGAGGCACACAGAGATTACTTCTAGAGCAGTTTTATGAATCCAGCGATGATTATGTTGATAATAATGTGATTATTGTAGCGAAGAGTGTGCGTGAGTGAGTGAAAGAGTGAGTGATCTTCGGGTGTCTTTGAGTATCTTCAGTACGGAAACAAGGCGTGTCTGTTGTGTCTTACAACTTCTCAGGAAAATCTACCTCTACCTCCAGTTTGATGCATTTTTTTACCCTGTTTGGACTCATGTTATTGATCAGTGGGACGACGAACATCAGATTAAACATGAGCTGCTGGTAATCCTCAGCTCCAGTGTCTTCTCACCCTTTACTCCCAGGCTCATTGGACGCCTCCTTATGCGTCCCCCTTCTTCCCTTTTTTCTTTTTTTTTTTACTGTTACACGTTCGTAACTGTTCTGCTGTTCAGTCTAATTGAGCTCCAACAACAGGAAACCTCCAGATGAACAGCTAACTACTACGAGTACTACAACAAGTACCACTTCCTGTACCACTGTTAGTATGGCGAGTCCGTTTGTGGATCTTCCTGTCCGCTCTTACCATGTGTGCTATTCCCCACACACACCACACTTTTTCCCCCTCCATTTTGTTTTTCTATACATGATTACCGTCTTTTGATGAATGGGACGGTTCCCGGTAACCACGGCAACAGTGGAGTGGCTCCAGGGAGTGCAACTGTTTTATTCTGTTGTTGTTGTTTTTCATTATTTTTCTGAAAGGGTGAAGAGCAATTCTTGCCTATTTAGTCATTATGTGTTTGTGTGAATACTTTTATTTGAATCTGAAATAAATAAAATATCACAATTCTTAAATGTTACAAAGTTGTGGGTGTTATTTATTTATTGTCCTGTTTTCCAACAGAGGTTTGATTCTTAGTCTTTATGTTAACAACAAACTCCTGCACAGTTGAAAAAGTAATTGCATTTGTGATTTTTTTTTTTTTTTTTTTACTTTTTAAATTACAATTTTAATGTATTTTTTACGATAAACCAATATAAAGTAGCAGATTGGAAGGAAAATGGCAGCGAACATGGTTTTAATTTTGCTGATAAAGATCCTTTTTCCCTTTAACATTATCATCCACAATAAATGTCCCTTTGGGGTCAAAATAGTATTTTTTAATTGAATTTATTTATCCAGCCTGTCAGTTTACAGGAAAATGAATTACATTTTTAGGTGCTTTTACTAATATTACCAAATATGGAGAACCAACATCTAATTTTATCAGAACAAGAATCCAGAGAAACCCACACAGTAAGTTTTTATTATGTGAATTTGCTATTCTAGCAGCTTTTACAGATAGCTGGTAAGTTAAAACTCAAAAGTACACATAGTCTTGCTTAATGAGTTTCAAAGCAAGGCCCTGACTTTACAGCTGTTTTAGTCCATGCGTTTAACATCAACTTGAACAACATTCTTGTGTGTCAACATTTTGTTATTATGACTGAATTACATCCAATTCTCACTTTTCATCACACTGGAAGAGACTAATCGCATTCTGACGGAAATATTTCAGAATGGCATGAAGTTGAACTTTGCATTGATTTGCAGCGATGCTTCCTAAACCAATAAAACTCCTGCAGCAATGCTGAACCATCTGATCCCCCTCGCTGACAAGGTCAAAAGTTCAGCTGTTTTATCTCTTTTACTGAATGTAAATATATCTAAGGTGGTATTTTACATAATAACAGTATTAAATCACTATTTTAAATAGAAATGTGTTATTTTGTCAAAGATTATCAAATACAAGAATACTTCACCTCTTTTATTAATATAAAAATAGTCGTAAAATGGCAAAGAGATTAATCACAAAGCAAAACGCCATGTCTGTAATATATATATATTTTAAATTGTCTATTGTGTTCTATGGAAAATAATTTTTGAAATAGTTTTAAACGATTTAATGCTTCCTTAAGGTATCGTATGTTCTGATTTTTTTCTTAAAAAATGACATGCCTGATATTAACGCAGAACAATGAATGAAGATACAAGACAGAACAGGTCAAAATTTGAAAATGTTCAGAATGGCTGAATATTTATGTCTAAATAATAAAAAACACTTCTATCCTTTCGATATGTATGTTTTATAAAATACTATAATAAAGGTTTAGATAAGAAAATTTGTGTGTCTAAAGTTTTATCAGAAATTGTAAGGAGTCTATAAAAACAACCTAGAAAAAAATAAATAATTTTAAAGAATAGATTTCTGACCATATTCTCTATAAAACATTCATTGTAGAATAAGCGCAGTCCAGTCCACGCTGGCAGGACACTTAAACAGAGAACACGTGACTTATCTCACAGTTCCATTGTTTAAGCACCGCCCTCAAGCGCTGTCGAGAACAGAGAATCGAACGCACCGCTGCAGTTTTAAACTCACTCCTCTTTGATTCGAGAAGACGCGGGGATGAGCGGGGCGGGGTTAGACCAAGTAAACGTCCAGTTGTGGGCGGGGAAGAGGAAAACCAAAACGCTTGCCCAGAGGCGACACAGTGCAGCGGAAGAGTTTCAGTTTAGATGCTTTGCAAGTCTTACATGAAAAGGAAAAATGAGACTCAGGTCTCAAAGGACGATAACCGCTGCTTCGGAGACGCCGAGGAGGACACGTCAACGGTCGAGACAAACGCGCCTTTCGACGACGGTGACGGAAAACCCCTCACCAAAAAAGGTAGCTCATCGATGTATAAACGATTGTATCATTGACGTAACACTGAAACAATGAACAGTGAACAGTTTTCAGGTGAAACCGTTTTCAGGTGAAATATCCAGTTATCACTCAGTGTTCTAATGCTTAGCTAGTTGCGACACAGCAGCTAATGCTAACTACTGTTAGCATCTGGTGTTTAAACAGCATCTGAACGGTAGGTGGCCTAAACGAATGACGACCCATTTCCCCTAGTGGCAGTTAATCAAAAGTAGAGATACTGGGTCACCGATCCTATTTTTAAAGGTTTTGTAGTAAATATTTATCCACAAATGTCATGAAATGAGTTTTTATTGTGGCTAGAACTCGGTCACTTTCAAAGCTCCGGTAGGAGGCGCTGTTTCAGAGAAATGCTGAGGTTAGCTTGACAAACATCTGTTCTTCACATCCTCTTTAGCTCAAAATGAAACTCTTAAACTGCTAATCAGGGCGGAAGTTTACCCACAACTAACCAGAATACAGCACAAAAAAATATTGTGTGTAAAAACTAAAATTGTCAAATCATTTCGATGTTTTTTAATTGCTTTTTCAGCTTCTTAAGATATAGTTGGTCACGTCGGTAGGACAATGTGTATAGATCAGAATAATTCTTGGACGAAAGCTAGATTATTTTATTTTATTACTATATATCATATTTTTTTAAAAAAAAAAAAGGTGGTACACACCTCTTACCAGAACTAAATCACAAGCAAGATTCAGAAATTTCTTGTGAAATTTGCTTCTTTTTATTTTTTTCAAGTGCTTATGATCTAAATTAAATTATATTCTTACTAGGTTTTTTATACAAGCATAACAATCTGACATTAGGTAGTTAGTAAGCCAATCTGTAGCCACCTATTTAACACACATGCTTGTCGTAACTGTGTTTTTATCTAAAAATCATATTTAACTTTATGGTTTTAATTTATATTAGACAAAGTATCCATTTTCTCTATGCTGTGGCAATTGCAACACGCACTAAAATCTTCCAGTTCCTTGCCTTTCTTTTAGTCAAAACTCTTTTTGTTCATTCCTTTCTTATAGAGCCACCTCTTACTTGCATCAACATTTAATGTCACAATGATGATTTAGATTTATGCCAATAAATATATTGTGTTTAATTGCACAGAGGCAGTTTGAATACTCTGTTATGCACAATGAGGAGTAAATGGTATGTGTATTTAATTCAGCCATAGATTGAAGCTCCTAAATGTGTTTTGAAATGATCGTTGAGGGGTCAGAGGTCAAATAATGAGCAACCAATTAGGTGACACTTTTACATAGGAGTGCTGTTTGTGTTTCTAGAACTGTAGCAACTTGGTCAGACTTTAGTCTTGAGCTTGGTTGATTATAGATAAATTGATATTAAAAATAACACTAAAGCTGTCGTGGCAGTGGCTCATGAGACTGATTTATTGTTACCAGTGGTTGCAGGTTCAAATTCCTAACTAGTCCTTATGTCCTTTTTTATGACAAAGAAAATGGACAAATTAAGATCAATACTAGTAATAATAGAGATTTTATTTTTTGAAATGTTTTAATAAACAAAACACAGACTTCTGTGGAACTTTATGAATTATATCAAAGGGTTGATGATGTGGGTTTGAGTAAAAACCCCTTTTGTTTAGCTTTCCCTGTGATTAATAACAACTGGAACATCATAAAGTGTTGTTCAGCCTCATCAGTTTCTCTTACTTTGCCACTGCAATGTAGAGTTTTTTGCCTGTTTCCTTTATTTTCCTTCCAGTCACGTGAAGCACTTTGAATTAGTTTGATGCTGAAAATGTGCCTTACAAACAAAACTATGACAATCAACAAAACTAGCTCTCCCTGTCATAAAAATGTTGAAATAATGACTGCTTTTAAAGGACGGATGCACTGAGTCTGTGTCGGATTAATGCAGAGTCGGTCGCATGCGAGAGGTGGTTCGGAGAAAGTAGGTCACCAGAACACACGTGTTTCACGCTGCGAACACAAATGAGGGTTGAGCTGCTGCCAGGAGTTTACTTGTTGGCTTGTTGGTTGAGAGCAGAAATGTCGGATCAGGCCTCACCGTTTAGCATCTGATGTTACTCATTAAGCCCAAATGAGACGTTTTTGATCCACCAGATGATGTTTTATTGCTTAAGTTTCATTAAATGTGCTTTTTATGAGCACATTTGAGATAAATGCCTTTTGTCTTAAGCTATTGTTGTTCATTATGTGGAGTAGAAGTTGCTTTGGTGCTATTAAGAAAGTGTTGGTTTTATCAACTAAACATTAGTGTTAGAGGCTCTGTGTTCAGGACATTTAGTCTTAAAATAAATCATGGAATCAATATTGGTTTGATAAAGGCTCATTTTTGTCTCTAGTCATAATTTGGACAGCTAAAGCTCATAGATTAATCATAACAACGCTGTTTATTATTGTAATTAATCTGTAGATATACATGAAGATACAAAATTTATTTTTGAAATGATTAAAAAAAAAACTTTCTCCCAGCAAAACTTACTACACTAGTATGTATATACATTTTACTTTCTGCATTCATAAGAAAGCAAATCATACAAAACGTGTAATCACAAAGTCATGATGCCATGACTTTGGTGGTTTTTTCTTTAAGAAGAAAAAACCGTCGACTTGTGCATCATAAGAAAAACAATGTACATTATAGTTCTATGTCCCAGGGGAAGATTACAACCTTCAAACTAGAATTGTAAAAAAAAAAATATATATATATATGTGTGTGTGTATAAAAAGAATTAGAAATACACAAACTAAAAACATAATATTAAATGATGATAGTGTAGACAGTGGGCTCTAGAGCAGTCATTCATCCAGCAGCCTGTCATGTTTTTGAGTTAAAAAAAAATTTAATCTTCCAATAATTTGGAAATTATTGGAAGCTTAACACCTTATTTATTTCACCTGTTACTAGGTTGAGGAGGAGTCCGTGGTTCACCAACCAGAGGATGAGGTTCCTACTGTGAAGAGGAGGCCATTGCCTCGTGGCCGGGCGAGGAAGCGGCCGAGGGCCATCGCTGTGGAGGACAGAGAGTCAGGTGTTTTATCTCCATCAGCAGGTTACACTTGTTATATTTTTTATATTCCATAATCTCCAAATCCTCTTTACTAACCGAGCCTCTTCTCGTCTTCCAGATTTGGCTTTTAAGACCCCACTCAAGCCCATAATGCACCATGAGCGCATCCTGTCGGAGATCGACGTGGCGTCTCCTCGTAACTCCACGGCCAGAAACATCTATCCGCCCATAGTGCGGTTCCTCACTCCCAGCAAGGAGAGTAGGTGTCTCAGCTTCTGACCTGAATCAGTGAAGACCGTCGATGTCATTTCCATCAATCTCATGGTCTCTGCTACTTTCAGCAAATCTTTTGGATTCAGTTTTTAACTTTTTCCACTGCATGGTGACGCCATGCGATCAGACAAGATGAACAGCAGTCAAGGAACATTGATTTATTTATTGAGTTCAAAGGAATGTAGACCGAGCAGCAATGAGCAAATTGTTCAGATCTGTGCTGTGTGTTGATGTTTGCATCATTAAGAGTTTTTCTGGTGATCAGCAGCAGTTCCTCGCCTGCACCAGACGGCGTTGTGTCAGCAGGTTTTGGAGAAGGGCTTTTAGTCAACGTAAAGGCCGAACGCTAACAGCTAGTCAGAAAACCACTTGTGTTGGCTAAAATAGAAAACCAAATTTATCACAGTTTTAAATAAAGGTCAATATGTCTGACCAGTCTGTGTGAATAATTACTTCATCATTTGGATAGTGAGAAACGTGTTGCGGTGAGAAATGTGAAAAAAATAATAATAATAATCCTACCAATTTGTTGTGATGTTTTTTTTTTGTTGTTTTGTTTTAACATTTTCAGTTGGATTTGTTCTAGATTAGTCAGTCTTTTTTTGGATGAGCTCTTAGCCTTCCACTGTTTTTAGGATTTAGTCAGTTTTCCACGTTTGAAACATATTTTAAAGGCAAATAGAGTGTAATTACATGGCTTAATTCTAAACCATCCATAATATCTTGGATTAGCGACCAGCCCAGTTGGCGTTCTCCAACGTAAACAGTGGTCTCTTGCTCTGTGTAATCCTCAGTAAACTTAGCTTTCTAAATCTGACATTAAAGACAAATAAATGATCGGGAGAGTATAAATTTGGATTTGTTTTCAAATAGAAAATAAAAAACCCGTCAAGCCTTTTGAGCTTCCTCTGCCAGTCCTGCTGCAGTGAATCGCTGCTCCTGCCGGGTCGTCTCAGGCTGTTTTTTTTTGTTTTTCTGCTCAGATATGAAATGTCCTGAAACTGCCAACAGTGTTTTGCTGAGCCCAGAACAAGGAGTGTTTGGTTACGGTTCCATCGACCTGCTGGCTGGAGATGAGGACGATGACGTCTTTGATCCGTACGTTCTTCTTTCTGTTTTTTTTTTTTTTACCTCTGGCAGGGGTTCCCTCATTAATGTCCTGTTTTCATACGTTACATTTTTATTATCGTGTTCTCAGGTTTACTTTTATCAAGAACATCCCGTCCCAGTCTCAGCATTCCCGACCGTGTCTCCAAGATATCCCGCCAAAGACCCGGAGCACTCCGGAGGCCACGCTGGTGGTCGACTTGGTACGCTCAGTCATACCGCAGTTCTGACGCACTAATGTTCATCCCAGAACCATACTGGGATAAATACTGGAACTGGGAAACAATCCTAGTATGATGTAGAGCTGAAACTAACAAATGATTTAGTAACTGATTAGTCTATCACTTTATTGTGACGATTAATTGGCTAATCAGTTTTAAGAAACATTTTGCCACATTGTGGGGATTTTTTTAAACAACATTAAAATAAAAAATAATAATGCAATTAAGCAATTAAATTTTTTTATTAAACAATAAAATAAACATTTCATGGCTCGTAATGCAAAAGCTTAGAACTTTTATTTTAATAATAATTTCATCACAATTAATCTGATTAATTTTTAATTAATCCCAAAGACTGAGAAGGATTTCCTGTGTTCATCACATACAGTAAATGTTTATTTAGAAGTGAGTTTTATGGTGTATGTAGAAACTATCTAAGCTAAAGCTGCTGTTCATTATCCCGTCTGCAGCTAATTATCCCCGACTTTAAAGAGAAAGGGAGGCTGCAGCTCGGCTCCCTGATTATTAACTCTCCTAAACCTGTGAACCGCTGAAGCAGCTGCTGGATCAGCGAGTCGGATCATTGATCGAGACGTTTTAGTGCGATGGAGCAAACCAAAGAAATCAACCTGATTTAAACACAATTCTACTGCCAACACCATATCCATTCAGTGTCATTTGGTTTGGTTCGCTAGCAGCATTAAAGGTCAGGGGTTCTGGGAAAAGAGAAAACTACTGGTGCAGACTTAACAACGAACACGAACATCAGTAACATTTTTTTAATTTTAGTCCTAACCATTTGTGTTGTGGCAGCAGCTGGATTTAAAAGAAGACCTAGTCACGTTTTTGTTTCCCCAAACAGGAGGAGACGCTCATGTTCAGCTCCCTGAATGTGATCGAAGAAGCAGATTATACTTTCTATACCACATTCCAGGATCATCAATACAAGGTAAGTAATCTCTGCCCCCTTCTTCTTTAGTTGATGCTTTAAAAGGTTCTGTTTCAGCTTTCTGTTAGATTCAGGTGAGCCAAACCAGGAAAACATAACAGACGGTTTTATGAAACATGTCGAGTTCGTGAATATGAAATTTGCTGTTTAGTATACAAACATTTTCTAGAAAAGTTGCATTTTTTAGTATTGTAATCATAACATTTAGGTCAGTTGTTGTTGCACAAACTAAAACAATCCAAGGAGCTCCCAGATTAAAATCAAAATTGTATAATTTTCACTCTTTCCAGCAGTTCATTAAATGTGTAAAACTAAAAGTCCCAACATTTATTGTCTACAAATATTTTACAATTTTATAATGTCAGTTTATTTTTTAAAAGGCATCAGTTGTGGACATGCTTTGATGCAGAAATTGGGGTAATTGTGTTGTAATTCATTAAATTTTGGGTGGATTCAGAACAAATAATTCTATCAGAGAACCTGGAACACTTTGTTTTCTTTATATTATCTAGTTGAATAAAATAGAATGAGCTTGTAGGAAAAATTAGTGTAGTTATATGTATTGGCATATAACTACACTGAAAACAACAAAATTAAGATTTCTTTGCCTTTTCTTGATAGTAATGCCTGACACCCACAACGCAGCACTCCCAGAACATTCCCAGAATCCCCTTATGCTTGTGTCATCCAAACATTAAAATGTCACAGAGGAATCCTGGGAATGATTCAGAGCTACTAGAAAGTTTAAAGTAAAAGCTTTGCATAAAGCAATATGCAATGAATTCAACACCAGTCATTTTCATGATTTTTTAAATAAAGAAGTGTTTGTTCCTTTCAACAGGTGTACATGATCTTGCGTCCACATGTGAGAGAGTTTCTTCAAGCCATGGCAAAAATCTACGAGGTTTGAGAGATTTATATTTTCCGTTTCTCTTTGTAAATCATTTACAAACTCCTAACAGCAGCTTCCTGTGATTTCCAGCTTTTTGTTTACACCTGTGCAAAGAAGGAATACGCTGAGAAGATCCTGGAGATCCTCGACCCTCAGAAGAAACTCTTCCGGTACGTCGCCTTCAGAGCTGCTGCTGATGTTTCATTTGTTTTCCTCTGTTTTGTTACAAGTTGACATTGAGCTGCTTCTGATTTTCATTTGCAGACACCGCCTGTATCAGGATGACTGCGCCTGCGTCCTCGGTCACTACATCAAGGACCTCAGCATCCTCGGGAGAGACCTGACGAAAACCGTCGTTCTGGATAATGCACCGCACACCTACCCGT
The DNA here is from genome assembly GCA_903067055.1 of Poeciliopsis paucimaculata. NCBI lineage: Eukaryota > Metazoa > Chordata > Actinopteri > Cyprinodontiformes > Poeciliidae > Poeciliopsis > Poeciliopsis paucimaculata. The sequence continues at coordinate 35,112 of CAEGAD010073493.1, forward strand.
ACCACGTGAGAAACTTTACTACACAGAAAACTGTACAGCTTAAAAAATATATTTAATTATCAGAGAGTACAACTGCACAATATGGATGAACTTAAACTGGGATAAATTAAGAATCTGTGGTAACTATTATTATCGCACTCTTTAGCATTAGCATTGCAATAAAATGGTTGGTTTTTTTTTCTCTCAATGTGTTGGAAGATTTTTTTTTTTTTTTTTTGATAAAGATGCACTCTTGAGCTTTGGTTTTCGCAAATCCGTTTCTCTTTAAGGCCTAATTAACATTGTTTAAAACACTCCTGCTCACTTTAACTCTCAGATTTCCAAAAAGCTGCCAACATTTCCACATTCGACATGTTCAATAACGGCTCGGTGTTGAAACCTCAAAAGCCAATAAAAGAGCAACTTTTAGCCTTCCTGTTAGTCTCTGATGTCTTGCTCTTTCTCGCTCTCACAGCCTGATTGAGCTGTAAACATTATGTTTTAGAAAAGCAGCAACCTGGTTATTAAATATTGACACATCAGTGTGGATGAAGCCACATTTTGTCCTCTGGCTTTGTTTTAAATTCTCCACCATTATAACTGTGATTCTTCCCTCTGCAACAACATCTACACCAAAGAGTGCCAGCAGGTATCACAATAAGAGCTCATTTTTAAGTGTCTGAACAAATGTTTCTCTCTGTCCTCCTTTACAATTAAAACAAGATATTTTAACCCTCTGTAGGTTTACTTGTTCCTCACTAGTTTAGTGTTTTCCCTGTTCCTCATAATTCTTTTCCTTTCTCCAGCTGATGAACACGATACCCATTAAGAGCTGGTCTGGAGGATCAGAAGACAAAGAGCTGCAGAAACTCGTCTCCTACATGGAGAGACTGGCTCCAGCGGTAAGTCTGCTTTTAGATGCTTTTCTTGTCCTTGATTTCTCCCAAAGAAACACGCTCTGCCACAGGCGAAAATAACCATAAAACATTTAATAGCTCCTGTAGTTCATCTTTAATCATCTAATATTACAAAAAATGTGTGTTAAAGTTAGATTCCTGGGCTTTTATTCTTCTAGAAGTGACACCAAAAGGAAAAATATTGTTCCTCATTAAAGGGTTTCAGCACAGAAAGTCCTGCTGCCCTCATGTGGACACATTCAGGCATTGCAGGCTAAGTAGTTGCTAAGTTTCTAAATCTAAAATTAATAATTTGTGTGTCTAAATCTATTCTTAAAGGCTTGTTTATGGCACAAATAAACAAGCCTTTAATCTATTTATGTCTGGAATTAATTTTAACCTTTTAGGGAGGTGCAGCTGTATCCTGACTTGAATGTGATAGAGAAAATATGGAAGGAATTAAAGATTAGGGGGATGGCTGTCAGGCCTTCCAACCTAAACTCTTATAGATTATCATCAAGACTAATAGTCAAAATATCAAGAGAAACATGCAATTATGACAAGTTTTCTGACTGCAGTATTGGCAGTTGCTTTTATTTATCCTCCTTTTACACTGAGAAAAGGACAAAATACACTCACTAGATTTTAAATAAGCCACATTATCATTGAAGGCTAAAATAATGTAACCCACATTGCATTGTAAGTAAAATACAACCCACATTTGTACAAGACAAAGGAGTTGAAGCGAACCAAGTAAAGGCGGTGTAACAATGCAGGCTTATTTAGGATTATTGCAGAGGAAAATGTATTTTTTGTTTTGTTTTATATTGATGTTTTTCCTAACAAGGGGAGTTTTGTAACGCCTCCAAGAGGAAAGCAGTTGGTAAAATAAATAAATAAATGTCGACGGGAATGTGAGTGGTCTGCATTGATGGTCCATGGTTACCTTATGGCATCCATGTCACTGCAGTTAAAATTAGACACCTGGTGCAAGCAACAGAAACTCTCCTGGAGTTAATTTCTTTTTTTTTAAATTACTGTAACATCTGTCACTGCTTGGATCTGTTTTCTGATGTTCATAAAATGCTGCTGCAGACTGAGGCTATGTTGTTCATCTATGATGGAGGTTAAAAACTGGTTTGTTTTTGTTCTTTTCCAAACTCTTGGCCAGAGTTTACAGAACAATTATGTCATTTCCAACCTAGAAACAGAGGAGGAAATAAAAAGTGTGCTTAAGGGTGTTTTCACTCTTGACAGTTCGGTAAACTCGGTTGGATTGGGGCTCAAACATTCGTTACATTTTCAGCTGGTGAGGTTCAGCAAAATGAAAAACCTGTTTTTCTCCCCACCAGTGGTGGCGCTGCACAGCAAAGACTAATGAAGGAAACGACACAAAAACCTCTGAATAAGACACTGAGCAGAACTTCCTTTCTTCACTAAATGTAAACAAAAATAGATTAGCATCAGATGTTAGCGGTTGCAGGATTTAACAATGAGCCATTTTTTAGACTTTCACATTTGATTTGGTTGTATTTACCCAGAATCCTCTGCGCTACAGTCCGCTTCCTGTCATCCACATATTCACTCAAGCTGAGACTGAAGGTTTTTAGGTGGACCAGAGTCCATTGCTGTTTCGGTTCACATCAGAGTTGGATTACACGTTCACATCTCCCCCAAACTAGCTGGACCTTCTACACAAACAAACCAGAGTTTGATTAAAGCAGCCTGAACAGAGCTGGTGTGAAAGCGACTTAAACTCTTCAAGAAAAGGCTTATGGGTGTATTTCTTTTTCTTTTTGATAAAATTATTAACCTCTTCACCCTCCCAGCAGTTGTGAACTGAACATCTGCCTTTCTTGCCGTGGCTTCAGGTCAGATTCTTTTTGTTTCTCCAGGAGGATTTTAAGGAGGTTCTGAAGAAGAGGAAGGACCACTTCCACAGGTTGCTGTCCGAGGACTGACAGACCCTCCCCGCCTCACCAGCTGACTGTTGTAGCTCATGTTTAGGTTGAATTGCAGATTCCAGATTGGACCGCCTGACCAGAAGGCGGTGTGTCCGTGTCGGGAACCGGGCCGGTTCTCCTGCGGTTCTCCTTAAAGGACGGCACATTTCAGACGCTGCTGACCGATCGTCACTTGAACCAGGCTTCTTTCCAGAACTAATTCCTCAAGCAGCAAACTGCTAACATGTGTAAATATTTCCCGAACAAAACTTGAATTATTTTGTTTATATTTCTAACTTTCTATTTATTGATCATATTGCTAATCAACAGCTGTTATCTGTATATTTTAGATGGGTTTTTTTGTTGTTGTTTTCTTTTATTCTATACATTTACTCCAACAATAAATGACTAGTAGAGCATTTCTGTGTTGCTTTAGCTCATTGTTTCAATATTTAACTTGACTGATTGTTGTGATAATGTCTGGTGTGGTTCTGATGCAAATAATTCAGGAAGTGGGCATGGCCTTCCCAGAGCCATCAGATTGATAACTTTTATTGAGAAAATGGAAATGGTCTTTATGGGAAGGTTGGGTTTTATCCTTTTTAACTTAACTGGTTTCCTTTTATTAGAAATTCTGATTTTTATTTTCTGTCTTGTTGTTTCCAGTAGAAATGGATCATAAATCTGTTTTCAGGCAAACGGGGAATAAAACGTTTTTTGGTGTATTTTGATTTAAAAGAAGAAAAAAAACTAAATGCAATTTTTGCCTTTGAATTTACCATGAACAACATGCAGATCCTGTTTTCCACTGGTCTACCTTCCTCCACTGCCTTACTCAGATAAATGTCTGAGTGGTAGCTTGGAGACTTGGCAAACCGGCACCTTCCCCAGGGACTTAAAAGAGCTGAATTAGTTTAACCAAGGTGGTAAATTGTAGCAAAAAATTTGCCAAGTTGTCATTTCTGCTCCAGCTCTCATCAACATTCCTCCATTTTTTGTGTTTTTAAAGTCCAGTCTTCAGCAACAAGGGACTTTTAGATGTTGCTACGCCCTCGTCCAAATATGGGCGTCCTGTTCCAGTTTTAGTGGATGTGACAGAAGTTCTCTTTGTTTTAGAAAGGTAGTTTTTAAATGTTTTCTTTTTTAAAGCAGTTTGATCATACTTCCTGGATCTTTCATTGCTGTTTCCTTCAGCTTCATCATCCTCAGCAGGATCCATCATGGCATCGGAGTCGAGCTCTAAGCCTCAGACATGCACGACATCACGCCTGGCAACTTAATTATTTAACATGTATGATTAAATTTGTCCAAACTAGCTTTTCTGCCATTTTTACTGATGTGCTTAACTATTTTGCCTCTTGTGATGTCATCAACACAAACAAGAATCCTGTTTTGTTTTTTTTTCCCTTCTGTGGGTTTTTTGGAACCTCACATTTCCAGAAATCATGAAGTTGAAATCCAAAACTGCGTTGTGCAGCTGTGTTTTCACTTTGTGTGAATTTATTGGGGATTCATGAAATCCTCCCCGAACTGCATCTTTAAAAGGTCTGAAAAGCGCGCAGGGAAGCTGAGATGTTAATCAAGTTCCTCCTGGGGACAAACACTCCACCCGAGTATGAATATTAGATGGAAGCTGGAGTTTAGCTTGAGAGTAAATGTTTACAGTCCTGTTGGGACAAAACTTGTTTGTGTGACGGCTGTGATCGCTAATGTTGAATTTGAAGGTAAACTGAGAGTAAGTGCCTCCTCCTCCTCTCCGGCTTTATTTGCTCCATATGGTCTTTGACATGGTACCGGGAAGAAAGGGGGGGGGGGACCTTGAGTGGGCGGAGGAAAAACCTAGTATTTTGTCCGTCCTGAAATTTGATTCAGAAGTTCAGGATTCTGGAAGACAAAAGCAAACCGAGGGGGAGGGAAGGACGGAGGCGCAAATCCACACTCCGCAATCTCCGACTCAAGTAAGTTCGTTTTAAAACCTTTTCTGTTCACAGAAACGCGTTCATTTGGAGCTCAGACTGTAAACAATCAGCTCCTGGATGTGAGGGATTTCTGAATGACTTTGCATTTTACGCACGACCTCATGCGTTTCTTTTGATGTATTTAATAATGCATGTGAAAATCCCTGCATACTTGCGGTTTGCGCAACGATTGAGTCACTTTTTTTTTAAATCATAAACTACTTTAAGAGTTTCTCAGCTCAGCAGTGAAGGACAAAGTGTTTTTTTTTTTGTTTGTTTTTTTTTACCCCTTCATGCGCCATCTCCAACAAATCGCGCTGATTTGCTCCTGCAGGCCTCCTAATTGTGATCTATACATGCTAAGGTCCTCATTTGTTTAGAAAATGGTCGTTTGCGTGCTGACTCCAGCGCCGCAGTTGGATGTGCGCCAAAAAAAAAAAAGTGCAGGAGAAAAAGCTCTAAACTGAATCTGCAGATGTGATTGAAACGGCTCAAGCGGTGCCAGACCCACAAGAGGCGCCTTATTGGACCTATTGTGCTTTCAGCTGAATCCATCAGAAACTTGGACTAATCTTTGGTTTTTAAAAGAAAATTTTAACATTTAACACATTTCATTTTACTGACATTAACCTGATTTAGTCCCAGGCTAAATTTGGTAGCACAGCACCACTCTTTTTTTATTATGATTATTTGCACATTGCGCATTTAACTGTTGAAATAACATGGTTACAAATGTTTTTTTTAAGGCTGTTCAGTAATATTTTTTCACTAATGTGTATTAATTTTGTTTTTGTCCCTTTTTTTGATCATATTTAATGTAGTTTAAGTTAATTTTTCCTTGTAGTTCAGTGTTTCCCTGAATGCAGTGGAGAGAAAAATGTCTTTTTCCCTCTGATATGTTTCTTATTTTCTCACATTTAAAAGTTTGAGCATCAACCAACAAATATTAACGTCAAAAGTAAATTAAAAGCAGTTTTCAAATGATGATTTACTGACAGAAATAACATAAAAGTCAATTGGATAGAACTTGTCAACACTGAAAAAAGAAAGCAGGTGATTCAACGTAAAAAATGAGTTGATGTGCTTCAAGTATTGACATGAAATTTATCCAAGTAAATGAAGTTTAAATTGTTAAACAATTGTAAATAAAGTAAGTTTGACAAACTTGATTCAATTTCAGTTATTTTTTTATTTAAGTTGGAGCTCCATTTTTATTTTTATTTTAATTTTTTTTCCCACTGTGACGACTTGAGGTCGGCTGCAAAAACCTCAAAACAACAGAAAGGAAATTACAGACCAGATGTGGAAAAATCCACAAACCTATCAGTCTTAAATTTGTTCTATTGCATTTGGGCAAAATTAACAGAATATTATTTAAAAAATATTTTATACCAACAGTTAAATATGGTAGTGGCAGTGTGGTGCTCTGGGGTTGCTTTGCTGCTTCAGGATTTATTAATTCAAGAGAAAACCCTGTAGATTAATATCCAGCCATCAGCTTGTGACTGAATGGCTTTAAAAGCGTTAAATAAAAGTTTAGGAGCGGCCTAATCAAAGCACAGATTTAAATGCTGAGGTATAACTTTAAACAAGCAGTCATACTCTAAAACCAACAATGTTGCCGATTTAAATCAATTCTGCAAAAAAAGGAGGAGAAAGTGTGAAAATACTCCTTAAAGCAATTAAATAATTTGTTTATTGCAGAGTTGTTGCATCACCAGTTTTACGGGTAATAACTTGGTTTGGATTGTTTTTAACTTAAAATCCTCTAAAATCTGCATTTTGTGTTTATTAACTTTGATTTTAAACATTTCGATAAGACTTGAATTGTACAAAGTTCTCTGAAAATGCAGTTTTATGACCCATTCCCCTTTATTTTGGTTCTGATTTGGACAGTTTGACCTGTATGAACTGGCTGCAGGTCCGAATGGATCTCAGTTCTGTTTGTTGTGGCTGCAGACTGACAGACAGGTTCTCAGTCAAATTTGTTTCCTGTAAAACACGCAATTTGCTAAAGAGAGGGAAGGAGCGCCGTTGCTCTGCAAGCCCTGAAATTAGCTGCAGACAAACAGGCTGCAATCACTGGGCGAGTAGCAGCGCTTCGGTACCGGGATCCAAACCCAAAACATTTAATTAGGACTTCAGGAAAATGAGTCTGCTTTAATTATCGTCCTGGTTTAACGTGACATGATTCTGTTTTGGATCAGTGACTCCTTCTGTTGGTAAACAGCATAAAAGTTACTTATTTATCGTACTTCTCTGATTCCCGTCTCACATATTTGGAGGTTTCACCAGTATTTGTGGCTAATAACTGTGATTAATCCGATTAATTATTTTAGTAATCATTTATACAGATGATTAATCGATTGAGTTTTCTTTTTCTCCACATTCTGCCTATTTTTTATTTAACCACTGAAGTCTTTTCAGGCAGTATTAGAAATACATTTAAGATGCAAATAGTTCCTTTTTTAAACATGAAAACAAGCATTTTATTGCCTAAAATGCAACAACATGGCATTAATTTAGTAAACATTTGATCATTTGTAGCAAATGATGCATCAGCAGCCAAAACGAATCCTTAAAGCTTCAACATGTGAGGAGCTTTCTGTCTGATTTAACATCAGTATTGTAGAACTGATCTGTATTTTGGGGCTAATTGATTAATAATTGGACATCAAAAGATGCTTGACAGGATTGTTTTATATAAATTTGAGGCAGGTGCAGCTAAAATTTAACCACTGGAGGATTTCTGTGTAGAACAGATTTACAGACTAAAGTTTTTCATCTTTCATTTGAGCATTTTCCTTTTTGAATCTGTATACTCACAAAAGTATAACCGATTAATCGTTAGTTAACGATTAATCGATTACTAAATTAGCTGACAATCATTTATTCAGTGCGTCATGATTAATCCGATTAATTGTTTCAGTTCTATATCGCCTTATAGATACTGAAGTCTAAAATGACTTTGTCCAACAATAAACCATTTTTATCCTTCTAGGTTACAGATAATATACAGAAAACATGAGGGATTACATGCTTTTTAAGATCTTTAGCCATATCTGAGTGCATGCTTTACTGCCAGCGAATGCTCTTCAAAATAAACACTTGGTGCCACTCAATAATAACAGAGGACAGAGACGCAAATGATGGAAAAGCTCACAGAAGAGGCGATGCAAGTGTTACAATCCAGCCGTTTTCATATGAAAACAATTAAATACTTTCACAAAACCAATTTAACATTGGCGTATTAAATAAAATTATCTTCTTAATGAATTAAAATGAACAAAAACCCAAAATTAATACAAAAACTGTAGAGATGTTTTGCCCTGCCTCTAATATAAACTCTGTTCCTTTTTAAATAAGAGTTTCTGTTTTGTGGCAGCTTCCCATCATTGTCACTTGCCTAAAAAAACTGTAGGAAACTAATAATTAGTAAAGCGAAATTTATATTTTGTCTGGTTTTTCACTTCAATTTGGGTCTCAATTGCTTCTAAAACACATCCATCTGTTTTCTGGTGATGCTGGTATCTGGAAAACAAGTCGTTTCAAAACTCCTCTGATTGACCTTCAAACTACAGACTTTACTGTCGGTCCTCCATGTTGCAGGTTTGACGCTGTCCTGGTTTTCGTCTGGACCTCGACTCGCTCCTCTCAGCCTGCGTGACTATGAGCACCTCGGGGCTTCAGGCCACTGACAGGCAGAACGTGAAGGAGCTCGACACCGTCAAGGAGTCCATCAGTGACATCATCAACCAGCTGCAGGACATCGATCCCGCTCGCCTCTCCTTCTCGCCCTTCCTGGACCTGGACACCCAGATCTCCCTGGCGCCGGTGTCGGACAGCCCGGAGTCGTCCGTGGAGGAGCTCCGCTCGGCCTCCCATTCGGCCTCCGGCTCCCAGCGCTCTCTGGAGCCGCCGGCAGCAGCGATGGCGCAGTCGAGGAGTGAGTCACTGAATCTCTGGAACAAATGGAGAAAAAGTAAAAGAGAACCAAAGGGAGTTAAAATAGATTTGAGGTTAAGCAACAGCATATAAACAACACACTCTGCATCATTTTCCTGCATTTTTCCTGAGGTTTTGATCAAATGTCTTTGCCAATTCTTTGGTAACAAAACCTCCATCTATTATTTGCGTCGTTTTAGATATTGCAAATGGAGCTGAATCTAACACCAAGTTTTAACATTTAGCTAAATAAGTACATTTTTTTGGTTGTTTTAGGTGAATGCTTATGTACTATTTACATTGGCGGAGCTAAAGTGAGGGTCGAGGGGGCACTGGCCCACCCACATGCCCCTCCAAATGATTGGCAATCCACCCAAAAGAAGAAAAATAATGATAAAAAAGAAAATGAAAATGTTATTTAGAAATATACCTACAGGTCTGGAAAAAACTAAGAAACGCTACGCTGAACCCCATTGAAATCCTCCTGGTTATTCCGTCAAATATTGATTTATGAACTCTTTCTGAGTTAAAACATCACTATTGTTGTTTCTGAATTAATATGAAATTGTTTTCTTTGCATTATTTGAGGTCTGAAAGCACTGCACCTTTTTTGTTACTTTGACCATTTCTCAATAAATACAACATTTTTGCTTTTGTAGTTGTCGGTAGTTGATAGAATAAAAGAACAATGTTCATTTTACTCAAACATAAACCTATACAAAGTAAAATCAGAGAAAATTATCATTTTAAGTGCTCTCTTAATTTTCCCAGAGCTGTATATCATCATGTTTAATTTCTGTGACACCAAACCATTTTGATTAGTTGATTGATTTATCACAATTAATCTGATTACAAATTTTAGCCCTAATCACAATACAGTTTAATGTCTGTCCAACAATTTCCCTCGAATCTAAAGTACAAGACCGTTTTAACAGGTAACAATCAGAGGCTCCATCGCCTCTGATTATCTCCTTTCAGGTCTGGATTGCGACTGAAATGTGTTTTGATCCTGACAGGTTCTGCTCGGTGCCACCAGCAGCCCGGCGCCACCGGCGCCCCACACAGCGGAGCAAATCGGACAGAGCAGCAGCAGCAGCAGGAGCCGGATCAAACTCTCTCCAGCCCCATCATCACTTCGCACAGTTTGGACACCGCCACGGAAAACTGCATGAGCCCCCCTCCGCCGGCCTCTCAGGGCGACATTCCCAACGGCACAAACACGCCAAGATGGAGCCCAGAATCCACCGCCGTGGAGAGCCCGGCGGACGAGGGCCGACCCCTGATAGGGCCGCCACGGGAGAGCGTGGAGCTGGCCGTGTGGAGCGCGGAGGGGCTCGGAGAGACTGATGGGGCCGCAGGGGAGGCATCGGATCAGGGGAGGTGCTGCTGCCGCTGCTGCCGCTGTAAATGCAGCCAGAGCGGCCGACTCCCCGCCGTCCTCTCCGTCCTGGCCTCGCTTCTGTGTGCGGCCGGGATGCTCTATGCACTCTATTTCTATGTCCCTATCAGGCCCCCCGACTGCCCGGATGTAAGCTGCCGCATCATTTTCACCTTCTGCTGCTGCGTGGTGGCAGCGCTCCCCATGGTGCTCGGTACGACTCCTGCAAGGCCACAAACACAATTAAACGTAAAGATCAGATGTAAAGGCAGCCGGGTGAACAGGATGGGCTTCATCTGGCTGCCTCGTCTGGGAATGTTTTAGTTTTTGTATGTAATTTAATGACCTTTTAACTTGGGCTGCACCGATTGCCTGACCTGACGATTCCAACTTTGGCCCATACCAATTTTTTTGTCTGAAATGTTACTAAGTATAGCAAGAAAGTCAGTGAGTTGGCCGCAGTGGGATGACTACTGTTAACTACAAACGTTCTCATGAGAGAGCAAAAGAGGAGAGGTTCTGATCTTTTGACCTTTGCTGAGGTAGATAAGATCGGTGGAGAAGATCGGCTTCACGTGTCAGCATCACCAATCTCCCAAACCGAAGGAAATCAACGGGCCGATAAATCGGTGCCCCCTTCTTGTAACCCAGACATCTCCCCAGGTCTCTAAGCAAATGTGTTCAAACCTTAAACTTTTTCACTTTTTGTAATATTGCCACCAAAACTTCATCTAGGTTTATTTTTAATACATTATAAAGCCTCAGAGGTTCGTAAGAGAACATGAGCACAAAATAGGAATGCAAAAAAATTATTGACTTACATTTAATAGATTAAATTTAGTTCCACTGGTAAGACCTTCTTTCAGGGGTGTAGTTTGCCCGCCGTCCAGAAGAGGGCACTGCTGGTCATCTTAGATCGGAGCCAGTTGATACAGAAGCAAAGATGGTGGAGGGATCCCAGAAAGAGATCGGCTCAAATGGAGTCTGGAGTGGGATGTAAGATGCAATTGAAATGTTATTATTTTTATTTATTTATTTATTTTATTTCATTTTTTTTAACTTAATTATTATTTTTTTTAACTTAATTAACAACATATTTGTTGCTGAAATAACAACAGATATGTTGTTATTTCAGCAAAATGAATTTTTTTGAGTCTGCGTTATCCGGTTAACTATTACTAATTAGTTAGTATTACTCGATTACTAAATTAGTTGAATAAGCACAGTTAATCCAGTTTATTGTTTCAGTCCTAGTCAAATCAGACCAAAGTTGAACTGGCGCTGGCAGCATCATGCAAGTCAAAGAAATGAATATGAAAACTATTTTTTAGAAATTCTCTCCTTCCAAACTTAATGGGAAATACTCCAATATTTACAGCTGCAGCAAAAAGTGGTTCTCTAAAATATTAACTCATGTATATGAAGACTTATGTTTTACTATTTAAAAAACATTTAAAAAATATTTACGTTGGTTTATCACATAAAGCCTAAATAAAATTGGTTCAGTTCAAAAGTACTTTATTAGTCCCAGAGGGAAACTAAATGTTGTATCTCAAAAGAGTTGCTGACAAGAAGGATCTCCTGTAGCAATCAGTATTACAACGACTCTGAAGAAGCCTCTGACTGACAGTTTAATGAAGACGCCACACTGAAAAACACAAGTCTAAGGTTTTAAAGTGGGGGAAAGTTCCATCTGTGCTTCCTTTATTTCAAACAAATCAATAAAAAACAAAACAAGGCTACACTTTTTAAAAACTATAAATCTTTTATATTATTTTTTTATACAAAAATGCATGTAGCAGTATATATTATATCAATACAGATAGTTGGTCAACAGCAGGATAATTCTCATTTAAACGACAAATACGTTTATGCATAAGCTTTCTTAAAACAGCCATCATATTATATCTTATATAGTAAACATATTTTACTTTTATCATGAGAATATCTCGTATTATTTTACTGTTTATGTTTATCCTTCATCTTTTATTTACAAATATTTTTATTGTATACATTTATGCTTTTCCACAAAGTCGACGTACAGGTTTTTATTTTTTAAATTTTGTCCTCCTCCTCTTTCTGCTAAATATTCTTGAATATTTTTGGGTAGCTGCTTTGACTTCAGCAGATCCATAAATGTCAGCTGATTCTGTAGAAGTGATAAAAGTGAAAAGTTTAATGGTCTCAGTGGTTTCTGGTTCAGAATGAGAGAGCAGGCGGGTGAACCAACCCGACCAAATCCACCCCAGAGGAGCTACCTCTGACCCAGATCTCAAGCAGATGGCAGAGTGGGGAGTATTTGCATGTTGGCCTTCCTGCCAGCAGGAGCTGCATTCAAATGAGGGAAAAATGTGAAAACACAAAGTTGCTGTCAGACCAGTTTGCAGTGACTTTGGCGCTGTTGGTGGAAAGATGGCCCAGATTCAAGATGAATTCTGACTCAATGCTCCTCTCTGCCTTGCAGCCATGCTGGTTGGTGCGGCGTGCCAGTTGTGCTCCGGGTCCCTGCGTCTGCAGGAGCCGACGGATCGAAGACACGCTGTGCAGCAGCTGTTTGTCTCCTCGTCCCTGGAGCAGCTGCTGCTCTACGTGCTCAACCTGGTCGTGATGGCCGCCCTGCTGCCACAGGAGCAGCTGAAGCTGGTGCCCATACTGGTGGTCATGTTCATCATTGGCAGGTGAGGGTTAGAGTGGGTCGAAGGACTTAATGGTGACCTTTGACCTGAAGGAGTCGTCACCAAACACGAAAACGCCCAAAGGCTCAAATGTGTTCATACAGCCCGGCTTCTGTGGGTTAAAAGTCCCACAGAGAGCTGGACATCAGCGAGCTTCTGGCTCTCTGAGTGGAGGTTTGACCCAAATTCACTCCAGAATCAGGGAAGTTCATTAAACTTATAGGAAGACAACTAAGTAAACAAAATACAATTTTTAATCTCAGAATTCTGACTTTGACTCAAGATTATGACTGTAATCTCAGAATTTTGACTTTAATTTCAGAATTTAATTTTCTCAGAATTTTGACTTTAATTTCAGAATTTAATTTTCTCAGAATTTTGACTTTAATTAATTCTGATTTTTATCAGAATTTTGACTTTTTCAGAATTTTGGCCTTTTTTCTCAAAATTTTGGCTTTTTTCACAGAATTTTTACTTTAATTTATTTAAAGCAGGCTGTCTTAAAACTCAATTCGACCTGTCAAACCTGAGGCTGTGGCTATAATGCAGGTTTATAAAAGCCCATATATGATGAGGAGATTATTGTGATTATTTTCTATTCTCATATACAAACAACACAACTGACATACACCTCAGACTGTTTGGTTATTTGTTTGGATTCTGACATAGATTGACACAGAATTAAAATTCTGTGTTTAAAGTTGCAACTCTGATGTTAAAGTTGAAATTCTGAGATTGAAATCAGAATTCTTCTCTTTATTTATTTTATTTTGTTAAGTGATCCTGATCCTGATCCTAATCGTGATCCGTTGATGGATCTTAGCATGGTTTCCTAGCACTGAAGAAAAGTTGCTAAAGACAAAGAGAGATGATATTGATCAGGCTTAAATCCTTAGTTTTCAGTGCAATGCGGCTTATATCTTACTAGTAAAAGTCAAAGCTTAGATATGTTTATGTTTGAGTAATGCAGGTTTGTTGTTGGAAATACTTCATCTTGTAAACTGACGAGCGAGACGTTGAGTGTTTATCATAAATATCTGAACGTCCTCTGATTTCCTATTTGGGTTGTTTTCTCGTCCTTCTCAGGCTTGTTTTCTGGTTCAGTCTGAACACGTGCGGCTCCTGGAGAGGCTTCGGTTCTGGCCTGACCTCCTTCCCGCTCCTCGCTGTGGTCGCTCTCAATCTCTTCCTCATGTACAATCTCAATCTCAAACAGCCCCTTTTTGGCCCTCAGGACGCCCTGTATAATCAGGTCACCCCGTCCTCCTGGTCGGGGGAGACATCGCAGAGCCCGAGCGGCAAACCAGACGTCCTGCCCACAGACATCCTGGACGCTCAGTGAGAGGGAGAGCTGCGCTTTCTTCTCCGAGAGGAGGCCATCCTCCCAGAAATAGGCCATTCCTGTGGTCTGCTGCACAGCAGAGCTACACCCGCCGCCGCTCTAACCTCCAACTATGTGACGGCTTTTACTTGTTGCTCCTCCTGTGTGCAGCCCTTTTTCATGTGGTTTTGTGCTTTATTATCTGAAATGCAAGCGCTCTGCCTGGCTGTGGCCGAGGATGCCTTTGAACAATGCTGTACACATAAAAATTTTGTCTTTTTAAGCTGTTCCAATGCCTATATTTAACTAGAAGCTCTGCCCTGTAACCGGCTGGTTTTGTTTCACCGCAAAGCAGCTGCAGTTGTCAGATTTTACTAGTTTGACTTTACAGAGGGTTTGTACTGGACAGTCGGAATAAAAACCATTTGTAAGAAAAAAATATAGAGCTGTCTTTTTCTGGTGCTTTTTTTTTTCTTGTACTGAGCGGTTATTCCTGGTGAAGTGCAGGGACTGTCATTATGTGATAACATGTTGCTCTCTGTGTGTCTCCACCCTGCTGGCATCCTCTCTTCTGATGAACTTCTTGGGTTTGTGGCTCCCAAATGAGACCAGAAACCAGGAGAGAACAAGATTCACTCAGTTTGGTTTCTCTGTCGACTGGAGATTAATGAGCTCTTCAGTAATTAGAGGTCAGACACTGAAGGTGCTCGTTAAAAACTGTTTGAGTTTTTTCAAGATCAGATGATAAAATCTATTTGCAGTCAGGCTGGTTGTAGAAATTAACCCTAAATGTTTTAAAGTTATGATAAAAATTATCTTAAGATGTAAAAAGACAAAAGAAGAATGTTGCTTTCTTCTACTGGATCAGATCTGACAAAGAGATGATTTAAATCTAACATCCATCCACCCATCCGTCCGTCCAGCCGTCCATCCATCCATCCTCCATGTTGTACATTTGTTACTGTATTTTGGACTTGGAACCTAAATTAGCTTCTTTCTTAAACACAAAGCTGTTCTTTCATTCTGCTGGTCAATCTGCAGAAAACATGGAACAAAAACTGAATTCAGCTTAAAATTGGAATCTTCACAGCAGTACCATCAATACTTCACAGATTTACACAGCACACATGAAAGGTTTGTAAATGAGGATGAATTTCTGTCTTGTGACAATACCTGAGAGCAGCTGAACCAGTAGAACCAGTCAGCAGCTCACCTCTAAATATCTGGGTTACTCAAAACCAAGCCCAAAGCACAGGGTGAAATACTGTTAAACACATAAAACTCCACTGCTGAGTTTTGTATAAATTGTATAAAACTTTGCATAGAAAAATTTAAGACAGGTCTGGCACACTGAATACATTCACATTAGTGCTCCATTAGTGCTTACTTTATTTCTTGGCATTTCATTCAATTTAAAGTTGGAAGGTTATTCTTATTCTGATAACTGTTTTATGCCTTAATTATTTTATATTTTTTCTGTATTTATAAGAGTTCATTGTTAAACACCTATGTTGTCTTAAATTCTTCTTATAAATTATGTAAATAATGTATTCCCCCACAATAAGCGGGAGAGTGTTTCTAGAAGGAAAGATGCATGTTTAAGTTTACCTTGTGATCTGACAATTTTCATTTCCCCCCAGAATGAACTGACTTTAATTTAATTCCTGCATAAATTGTACTTTTACGTCCTCAGATCTCTAAACCTAAGCCACCATTTTTTCACTTAATAAAAGCTGACTAGACTTTTTTTATCTGCCTTTGGATGTGGTGCTTTTTGAGAAGTATTTTTCGGAATCATTACTCACGTATTGTGAGTCAGCAGCGCCATCCACCGGTTGGAGTCGCACATGCACCGGAAGAGACCCTTGACGTAACCAGACCATCAAAGATGGCGGCGCTGATGGGTAGGTAATGTTTTGATTAAACCCTTTCATGTTTATTTTTAACATTAATGACGTCTCTGGATTAATGTTGCCTTTAATATTTAAAATTAAGTCCAGAAACGGGCAGAATCTGGGTTTGTGGCGATGCAGGAGGTTGTATTTGTAACTTTTAGAGACGCGGTACACTGACCTTGCTCCGTCTGCTTTAGCCAAGCGGCTAACAAGGGTTAGCTTGGACGCAGAGTTGCATGATGAGTCCCAGCTGAAAACCCAACATTACAGCTATAATTTTACACGATGTGGTTCATTTTTGATGCAGTGGTTTTAAATTTTATAGTTAGATTGTGTAAATGTGGCGTACATAAAGATTTTTCACTCGAGCGAAAGATTTTTCACTCGATAAGTTTGTTGGAACCAAACTTATCGGGAAAACGCTCCTAGTTTACATGTTTTGTCTGCAATTGTAATAAAAACTGCAAGTAATAGCAATTGAAAGCTTGAATAAAATCAGACAGACATGGTGAACATTTCGGCATCCATGCAAGACCCTCAAATAACTCAGTTACATAGTTTGGCATCTTTAGTTTATGCAAAAGTATCAGCTGTGATTGGCTTTCATATGCTAATCCTGAAATGCAGTGCGAGAGTTTTACCTGTTCACGTTTAATTTGTTTCACCTCACCAATCATTTCACATCAGTCTTCAAAACTATGGAAAAAACAAACAGAATAGTGTTACTTTATGAAGGTATAAGACAACGTGTTAATGTGTTAAGTAATAATTTTAAAAAACTATTTATTATATTTGGACGCATTTATTACTCTTACAATTATAATTATTTTCTTATCTTGAGTATTGAAACACTTCATTACTGAACATTAAAAATGATCTATGTTGTTCAATAAGATGTAAAAAAAAAAAAAAAAAGTCTCAGACTTTATTTGTAATTTTGAATACCTTTGAATAAGCCGTATAGATTTTATCAATTACTCAGACAAAAAGGGAGTAAACAAATTAAAATATTAAGTTTATTTATTTTTCCATCTTGTACATAAACTAACTGAATAAAAACAATCCTGATATGTAGAAATTAAATCAATTATGCCAGGAAATACCTCAACTTAACTGCCCCGTTTGGATAGTACAAAAAAAAAGCAATTTTAAGTTTTCATTTCACCTCACTGTAAAACTTATTGCTCATTTGTCACCAATTTTGATAATATTCTATTATGATTTACATCATTATGATTATTATTACTACTACTTTTACTTGACAGTAAGCTGTCACTTAAGAGACATTAAGAATATATTCACATTTGATTAATGTCAGAGGTGTAACAAGCATCCTTGGTTTACAGTTGTCAACTCCAGATTACACTTTTTATTATATATTAAATTGCATAACAACATTTGGATATGAATTTGTGGTGTTTTTACTTATTTTTTGTTTACAAAATGGCTTTATTTTGCAGCACCTCGCCTGGCTCTGTTTGGCTCTTTTTCAACCAGGTAAAAACCCTCTAATCTTGTTACCTGTTGGATGACTCTGTGCCTCCTGCTGTTTTGTGCCTTGCAACATAAGAGCTTGTTTTAGGAAACAACTTTGTATTTTTGGGAGTGGGGTCAGATGGTCTTCAGTCACAGAAAATGATCCATGGTGAAAAGCAAATACAGAGACATTTGCTGTTTTCTGCTGACAGCTGCAGTGTTCAGCTTGTCTGCCTTCCAGAGGAATCGCAGAGTTAAGCTTGAATGCATCACGAAGTTTAGAGACTCAGAAGAAATAAGTCCTTCCATCTGTCCTTCTCACACACTCCCTTATAGCGATCGTGTCCTTCTATTTCTCATTTATATGCTCAAGTAATTTCTTTCTCTTTTTCCATCAGGCCAATTTCAGTTTTTGCTATTCAGCAGAAATGTCTCCACAGCAGCGCTAAAGGTGATAATACCACCAGCACCAGGTGAGCTTAACCAGGGGACTGACGTCACACACACTGGGTCCCCATGAGGCACATGTTAAATGGCTCCTCTGCGTTTGCAGTGTTGTGCCAGTCAGAGAGAAAAGCACAGCTGTGGCTGCAGCCAAGCCAGCAGCAGTGGCCAGCAGCAAGGCGGACTATGTGGTGGCGAAGCTCGATGATCTGGTCAACTGGGCCCGCAGAGTCAGTATCTGAGAAGACGCTGATTTGGATTAGATTTACAGTGTTGATTGTTGCGTCCCTGACATCCACTATATTGGCAAAACACATAGACACACTGCATGTTTATATTTACTTCCCAAAATTATACATTTTCTTTGCAGGTCTTTGTCTATATTTTGCTAATTGAATAATAAAGCATAATTTTACAATTGTGGTGTTTCCATTAAATATGAAATGAAATTAAAATCACACTTGAAGAAGCTCGTTCATGCAATAAGAGATCACGGCAGTTACATGATTTAGCTAATTTATTTCAAACGGGTTTTAAAAACAAGAAAATAAGCAATCAGTAGGACAGAAAAAACATGTGCATACATAACCAAGAACAAAATAATTAGCATACTTTTCTGTTTGAAAAGGAGTAGGAAGAAGTAAACATTTATTAAATAAATATTGGTTTATTCTCTGCTCCCTTTCTCCCATCAGAGCTCTCTGTGGCCCATGACCTTTGGCTTGGCATGCTGCGCTGTGGAGATGATGCACATGGCGGCCCCTCGTTACGACATGGACCGCTTCGGAGTCGTGTTCAGAGCGAGTCCTCGACAGGCTGATGTCATGATTGTGGCGGGAACTCTGACCAATAAGATGGCTCCTGCTCTGCGGAAGGTGAGAGGATGGAAGTCTCATGAATACATGTTGACTTTTAGGTTGTTTTTGCTCCTGATAGTCCAGGAGACATGGTTCGATTCGGGACCAAAATTGTAACGCGTTACATTTTCACACTGCACTGTATCAAATGTTCCAAATGCTTCGAAAAACCTATTCCCCTCCTCACCCATAGGGGGCGCTGCAGCAAGAACCACTGAAAAAAACGAAAATAAAAAACTCTGAATAAGACACTGAGAGCAACTTTCTTCTTTACACAATGTAATAAAAATGGAGTTGAGTCAGATTTTAGCAGTTGTCAGAGTTCACTTTTGTCTGGTGAAAGACCACGAGCCATTCCTCCTGCAGGCGTTAGACTCTTGCGTTTGTTTTGGTTGTATTTACCCAGAATTTGTCCACTTCCTGCTTTTTGGGCAGACTCTGGTCCGCTTGGTGTTCATATATCCAGACCTCCCTTCAACTGAACCGAGACAGAGATTTTAGGCGGACCAGAGTTCACATTTTTAGTCCCCAAACAAAGCAGACTCTCTATTCAAACTATCCATCCATTTTCTTTTACTCTTGTCCCTAATGGGGTCGGAAGTTGCTGGTACCGATCTCCAGCTACGTTCCGGGCGAGAGGCGGGGTCACCTGGACAGGTCGCCAGTCTTTCACAGGACAACACAGAAACAAACAGGACAAACAACCATGCACACACACACTCACACCTAGGGAGAATTTGGAAAGGCCAATTAACCTGACAGTCATGTTTTTGGACTGTGAACATGCAAACTCCGTGCAGAAAGACCCCGGGCCGGGAATCGAACCCAGGACCTTCTTGCTGCAAGGCAACAGTGCTACCAACTGCGCCACTGTGCAGCCCCTATTCAAACTAAATGGATCAGAAATCCATTTAACAGAGACCTGTTTTGCAAAATGTACTTTTTGCATGTCTTTTTTACTTCCATTAGTTTCTCAACTGTTTCTAAAATCATACGAAGCATTTAAAAAAACATCCTGCCGTTTTTGGCAATAAATTAAGTCTTGAAAACAAGCAGTTTCACAAACTTACCAAACGTTGAGTCACATTTGACGGGCATTCCGCCGTTACCTAGCAACCACAGCTAAGGCCAGCCCTGTTACCTAGCAACCCAAACTGAGGCCTGCACATTTGGTCAGATGGTTTTACCGTTGCATGCACTGACAGATGTTTTGTTGTTGCCTTACCGCAGGCAATGAGAGAAACAGATTTGACAAAGAGTTTGGATTGTTTGACACGTTGCAGTGTGAAAGCGAACCACACCAACTGAAAATGAAACAAATGTTGCAATTTTGGTCACCGACTGAACCACGTCTCCTGGACTATCAGGAGTGAAAACAGCCTAAAATTTGACATTTTACAAGACTTTCCAACTTGTTGGTGGTTCTGCTTCTCAAAGAAGCACAGTTCTATAATTGTGCATCTGTTTGCAGCCATTTTCATGTGCAAGTGAGCTGGGGGCGTGGCCAGCAGCAGCCAATTGGATTTAAAGTGACGAGGCCCTAAAACAGATCGTTCTGAAAGGAGCTCGATATACTGACCAGAATAAAATCTAATTATGTAAGAGTGAGTTTGTGTGAAAAAATGTCATGAACATGTTTGTATATTCCATAAATATATCTCAAGGAGGCAGAATAGGTCACCTTTAAGAATTGGTCAAACATT
This sequence comes from Poeciliopsis paucimaculata, assembly GCA_903067055.1. Lineage (NCBI taxonomy): Eukaryota > Metazoa > Chordata > Actinopteri > Cyprinodontiformes > Poeciliidae > Poeciliopsis > Poeciliopsis paucimaculata. Next base: position 55,582 of record CAEGAD010073493.1, read on the forward strand.
GACAGATTGCCGCATGAAATGCAGATCAATGATAATCCCCATCTGAGATGAACATTTTGTAAAGAAAACTAATTATTGCCTGTTACTTTACTTTAATAGGTAAAGTAACCTCTTTTAGAGGTCTAATAGAAAAGCGTTATTTTGTTTTCAGCCTGTAAACACAGACAGTAGCATCAGTCAGACCGAATCACGGTGATGGGAACAGTATAGCTGTGTTAAAGCGGGCTGGATTAGGAGCAGCCTGTTGATGGATTGGCAGAGCGGCGTGGAGCTTCTCTCCAGCTGAATATACAGAGTAATTCTGACTACAGCTAAAAGACTCCTTCCATCCAACAGGTGTACGACCAGATGCCTGAGCCCAGATACGTAATTTCCATGGGAAGGTGAGTTATTCCTTCAAGTTGTTGATTCCGAAGAGTCGCAGTCGAGATATTTTGACCCACTCTAAGGGTGGACAAAATGGGCTTTGAATTATATCACAACGTTTTGTGGTACTATTTTGACAATGACAAAAATTATGATTAAATAATTTTATTTATTACTTTTTTTTTTTTTAGGTATGTATCGCCATGTATGGCCAAAGAGCCGCAAACACAAATCCTTCTCTTGAAAAACATTCCCAGTTGAAGCAGGCTTCTTCAGGACGCCACTTACTTAAACAAGAGTGAATTATATCACTAACATGCACACAGTAACAGCATTTAATCATAGTTTTTAATTTACTGACAGTGATGAAAATAGTAAAGAATAACATTCCCTGTAATGCTGCCAGTTTGCTTTGGTTTTCAACATCTGTAATTGGAATTCAAACATTTTTAAACTATAATTTGGTAAAAAAAAACAAACATAAAACAGATTTCATATGGTCTTACATACTTTAACTGACAACTCTGAACTGTATTTAGGCCCATGTTGTGTAAATTGTTTGTAAATCTTATTTATTCATTTCAGGACGTCATGGTTCAAAGTAGCATGAGAAAATCACAGCTTAAAAAGCTATTGGGACCCAAAATGCTCAATTTATTACCTATTAAAGTAAAGTAACAGGCAATAAATTGTTTTCTTTAGAAAATGTTAAAGATGTTGCATTCAGAAACCTGCATACAGTCTGCAAACTAACTGTGAATTATATGTACTGTAGTTTATCACATGGTGGCAGTGTTTGCCTTCATATCATGATTAAAGCTGAAGTGAAACTGCAAGCCCATCTGTGTGATGCAGTCTTTGGTTTTTGCACATCTGTTGTCTCTAGACAGACTAAAAATATTTAACGTTTTTCTGATTTCATTCCTGTAGTTGTGCTAACGGAGGAGGTTACTACCACTACTCCTACGCTGTGGTGCGAGGCTGTGACCGGATCGTGCCGGTGGACATTTATGTTCCAGGTAGGCTTAAGATTTATGTTCAGTGATATAAAACTGTGATTTTTGCATAGTTTAAATCTTATTCCATTTTCTCTGAAACAGAATTTAGGGTTTATAGTAGCTGTGAGTCATAATAAACAAAAAACATATGTGTATTCCTCTGTGAGTCTTACTTTTTGGGCTGAAATAAAGTTTTATTTAAATTCTAATTTATTGATATGCATAATTTAATTCTTAAAAACTAAATCCTTGAATCTTCGTGTTAAAATTGGTCTGCAGCTAGGAGTTATTTTAGTAATCTATTATTCTATCCATTATTCTGATTAAGAATCAAGCAATTTGGGGGAAAAATTAACAAACTACAATTTTTTAAATTTAACATCTTAAACCTTTTTATATAATATTAAGAATACAAATGAAAAGAAGAAATTAATCATTTTACTGGCTAAAATGCAATAATATAGCATTCCTTTAGTGCACATTTGATCATTTTTAGCATCTCCAGCTAAAAAAATACTAAATAAATGCTTGCATTCAGAAAGCTGTATCTAAGCATTTATTCAAAGTCCATCCAGCAAGTTTTTTGGTTATAAGTTCATGCTTTTTGCCGTTTGGAAAATGAGCCATTTCTTACGAATGTACCTACAATCCCAGCAAAACCCAGGCCGTTACTTAGCAACCCCAGCAGAGCTCCACCCGTCACCTAGCAACCCCAGCAGAGCTCCAGAACTGTTTGATCAGCTAGTTTTACCGTTGAATTCACTGTACAATGGCTGCTGGAAAAGACAAGTCTTTTGTTGTTGACTTTCTATTCAGATACTGCTAGCTGCATTCTTGTTTTTTGTGCAGGAGGCTCTACTTCTGCTTTTCAAAGACATATGGTTGTATAATAGTCCATATGTTTGCAGCCAATTTTTTGTGTGAGTGTAAAACGTTGAGTTGGGGGTGGGGCCACCAGATAAAAATCTCATGATCTAAGAATGATTTTGTGCAAAAAATGTAATGTATGAATTTTGCATTGCTCAAAATCTGTTCCACTAAGCATAATAGGTCACCTTGAATGGCTTTTTTTTCGTTCCCAGGTTGTCCTCCCACAGCAGAAGCTCTCCTGTACGGCACTTTACAGCTGCAAAAAAAAATCAAACGAGAGAAGAAGATAAGTATCTGGTACAGGAAGTGAGCGTGTAGTATATCTGTGTAAATCTGTGTGTAAATGTTGTATTTCTAGTTTCATTTGGGGCATTGCTCCTCTTCCACGTAGAGCAGCAGAAACTTCAGAAAATTAAATATTGTAATTTATGCAACGCTGCTTCTCATGAGACTCGCCAGCTTCTGATCTGTTTAGGTTTCTGGGTCTTTAAATCAATGTTATTGTTTTAAAACACAGTTTAAAGGCAAATCAGTTTAAGCAGCATTTATGACTCTGCACACGGTTGTAAACCAAACAAGTGATGCACCACAATATAATAAATGTTATTTCCAATAAAGTTTGGTTCATAAAAATCAAGTATTGTTGCTTTTCTCATTTTTGCAACTGCTAATTTTTGTTTGACACAAAATAATGAACAACTGAATTAGTTGTCTTTGTCACAATAGAATAAATTAGAAGAAATAATAAAAAATAAAAAAAAAACAATTGCCTGCAAATATCTTAATGCATTAATTAAATACATAAGTAGATAATTATATATATGAAAATTATTCCAAGTTGTGTTAAACTGCATAATTTGATGGTTTCTGCTAGAACTTTGACCCTTTCTTCCTGACAGAAAACTGACCTAAAACAGGAATTTTAAGTCAGACCCGTGAAAAATAAATGCATTTTTTGTTTTAACTTTGTTTTAATTCATCACTGACACAATTGTTGAATTATCCACATCCACATCATTTTAATGCCTTGAAATGCTTTAAATTCATTAGAAAATTGTAAGTTAGCCTTAAATATGGTAATCACATGTCTTAAATTTGGTCTTGGAAGAACTGTTGAATGTATTTGTCTCTCCTGGGACTCTTATGTCAGGCAAAAGTTTGAGTCACATGCAGATATCTTCTTTGCATTCTGACTTACTGCATTTCTCAAACTATCATGTGTAAGTGCAAATTTACCCAGTTAAATTCCATTCATAATGGTCTTTAAAGTTCTTAGTAAGTCTTACATGATGTAGTCTGTAAAACATGCAGAAACCCTGATTTTTTTTATTTTATTTTATTTTTTTGCACTTTTTAACTTTCATAAAAGAGGTTAGCGATGAACATCATTTTCTACAATCTAGCATCTTCAGCCATATCTGCTTCACTGCACGCTTAATCATTGTAAAGTTAGATTTATTTATGCAACACGCATTTGAACCTACAAATATTCAGTTACATTTGTTGTTGGGAGAGTTTATGAGTCATGCATTCACTTTGTGTTATTGCTTCTAACTGCTCTTGTTCTTTAGCTGCGAACATATCCGACAATGTACTCTTTATAGTTTTAACAGAACAGGATTTGGTTACTGAATGCAGCTTTAATGCGTCATCGCCGAATCAGCCGCGAGTTTACATTGAAGCACTTTCAGGCAGACAAACATTTGTTATTTTTAAATGATCTGACGTGTTGACCGATGCTAGATAAAAGGCGGTGAGTTGACCATGTGGTTGATAAAACCTAGTAAAAACCAGCTCCACTTCCTACGCCATTTTCTTCGCTCTCCGCTGAGGTTTTAAATTTTACTCAATCGCTAACGTTCGCCCGTGACGTATACAAAGGCGTCACTTCGACGCTAAAAAGCTTATCGCTGCTAAAGAAGCCTGCAATGTGAGGAACCGTTCCTCCACTACTAGGATATTAGTGCCGATCCGAACAAGGCGGCTGTTAATGTTAATTCAACATTTTACACGAACTGAACGGCTTCGCTCACGGTCTGACTAAGAACTACAAGCGGACTACAATTCTAAAACAGCGCAGAAAATTTACGTCATCGCGCACAACTTCGCTGATTGGCCCAATCAAAAAAAAAAAAAAAAAAAAAAATCTATGAAGGAGAGAAAGCCCAAAGGAAGCTATTGACCAGGCTAACACTCTACTCTCTCAATAATACTTCATTTTTACTATGAAAATAGAAGAATAAGACTTGGAATTTTAGTGCGAGCTTTTTCTCTTTGGTCAAACGCAGTCATATTCCCTACAGTTCCCTCCCCTGTCCTGTTATATATCACTTTAAAGTGAACACGTGGAGCTGGTCCTGATTTGGATCTGTGAGCCGCCAGCAGCTGTGGTTTCCCACCAGAGAGCAGTCTGCTGTTGCATCATACATCCGTCTAATGATTAATGGCCCCTCGCCAGGTGGTTGCTGGTTCCTACGTGTTCACTCTTTAATCTCACCTTACACTTATCTCCAATCATGAAGTCAGACATCACTCCCATACTCAGTTGTTACAGTTTAAGAGACGATATTTAAATGCAAAACTATTCATTCACGTCCATTTCTTTTTCATGCTGCAGCCAAACTTCAGTGTTTTTTGGGGTTTTTTTTAGGATTTTATGTGGCCCAATAATCGTCAGAATAATTGACTACTAAAACAATCTTGAGCTGCAGCTCTAAACCTATTTAAAAACAAAAATCGTTTTCAGCTAAAGTTGGTATGGGCCATTGTGGAAAGTCAGAAGAATCACTTCATGGTAAATCTACATTTTCTGCAGTCTTGATGGGCATTTTTCATATTTATTTTTATTTTAATCCTTTACATCACCACTCATATTTATGTAGGTATTTATGTGTCATATTTCCTCATTTATCTTGCTTTTATCTTCAGAAATATTCACAGACATAAGTGAGCAGATTTATAAATACTTCATTTATATCTTTATTTCAGAAACTTCCCATTCAAACTGTTTGCTTTTAAAACCACATTTGAAATCTCCATCCTGGTAAGGTTTTTACTGAGCCAGCATGGTTGTTTTCAGGTTTATAAATAACAAACACAACACAACATAAATAACCCGAGTACTGCAGACGGGGGAACATCTTGCACTATAACTGCAACAAAGCATGTTTTTGTCCCATTCCATCAGTAATCATTTCACAGCTTAGACTTGAGTGGGTGCATTCATGACAGGAGGCGTGCTGGGTGATGTAAGACCTGGAAACAGGTGAGTTTGATGTTGGAGGCATTTCTAATAGACGGGAAATTAAAACCAGTTCAAGAATTTTATGACGGGAAGAAAATCTAATAAAATCAGCTACAATAAATATAGGGCTGAAATTATTAATCTATTATTGAAGTGAACGTCAATGCGAATTAGTAATCAATTAATCATTACATAGAATCATTAATTAAACCAAAACTATCTAAAATTATATTTTGCATTTAAGAAAATAAATGTTTGTAATATTTTCTATATAGAACTCCTCAAGTGACAAAAATAACTTCACCTTGTTTAAATTCTATTAAAAACATTGAGCACCTTTCCTAATTATTAATCATTTACTAAAACAAAAACAGATCAGCCCTAGATTGTATTGATGTTAAATTAAGTAGAAATGGCTGAGCTAGATGTATTTTTTCAAACGCATCCTTTGCTACAAATGATCAAACATACAATTAAAAAAATGCTGTTTTTGAATTTAAGGCAATAAAATGCCATTTTATTTTCTTATTTAAAATAGAAATTGAATTATTTGCATATTTTACTTTATTTCTAATATTGTTTAAAAAGGCTTAATTATAAAATTTGCAAAATATGGCATTTTTAAATCCAACTGATAGACTAATTATTAAAATAATCGATAATTGCAGCCCTGCTCTATAAGTTCAGCACATCCACCCTTTATTCCCCTTTATGAATTTTTGATTTTATAAAAGTAGTCAAATGAAAAATGTATTCTATTTTTTATCCGATTGATTGATTGTCAAAAATAACCAACAGAATAATCGATTACTAAAGTAATCATTAGATGTAGCCTTAATTAATACAAAAAAGATTAAACGCAGTCATGATGGAGTTTGTTTTATTAAAACGGCGTACAGTGAAATATGTGATTGGCAGGAGACAAAAGGCACATCTGAATATAAAAAGGCTGCAGCAGCAGAAGCGTCTTCGTCCTTTATTCTTTCACAATAGTGGGAGTGATCATCTTTTCGAAGGAGTAGTATTTGCATTCAGTGGGTGGTTCAATGTCCATGGTGGTGGTGCTAATCTTCTCCTTCTTGAAGCCGGCCTCGAGCAGATGGGGCACCTGGGTTTCCTGAAAAATCATTAACAGAGACAGAGAGAGGCGGTCGGCGTGCGGTCCAATCCGGTTTATCAGCAGCAACCTTGACATGAAAGCAGCAGGTAACTCAGGTGAACTCAGTGATGTTTTCACCATCTGCGTGTGTCTCTTGTGATAATAGTTGTTGCATTGGCAGCATGTCCAAAGGAATGCAGATGCAAATTAGCTTCTGCTATAATCTGGTGCAGAAACTCAGATGGTGACATTTATGTTTGAGCTTTGCATTGTCCCTTTTAAAACAAAGATTGTCATTATCACTAATAATAATTATGATCTGCATGTTTTAAAAGCAGGGATCTCCAACTACAGCTTTCCAAAGCTACCTCCCTACAACGTTTTTAGATGCATCTCTGCTCCAACGCAGTTGAGTCAAATTATCGCATCACCTCTTCAGCGTCAAGTTTAAGATTGAAACAATGAATCGGATTGAACATGATGAATTGAGTGTAGAAATCAATGAATTGTTAACTGGAGCATACAGACTAAAAAAAAAGCCATTTGCTGAAAGAACAACAATGGAGTAATTAAACCAAAACTTTACAAATACATGCATTTTGTACTAAGATAGAAAAACCCTTCTTTGTATGTAAATATCTAGTGAATTTATACGACCAAATTGTCTTATAAAAACAGTTTTTATGTTTCAGCTGCGTAGCTGCATCATGGGAGGTAATTCAGGGGAATTGTTGTAGAGAAGCGGATGACAATCAGAGTCCAAACATGGAGGATTTGATTTTGATGAGATCATCAGGGTGACAAACCTGGAACATTTTCTCAATGTTGTCATATTTTCCCTTGAGCAGTTCGCCCCAGGAGGTCAGGTTGCAGTAAGTGAGGACGCCTCCGGGTTTGAGAATCCTGTAAGCGTGACCCTGCAGGTAAAGAAACCACATGCTTAATTTTTCCATCACAGACAAAAAAAAAAAAGAATAAGATGGTCTGGGGTCTCACTGGGCTCCGACTATAGTAACAATTCATCCTCCAGCTCAATAATAGCATGATAAACACAGCCAAGACAACACAGAAACTATTTGTAAAGGTATTTGACTAAACTGAAATCATATAAAACTCTGAAAAGACCTCAAGGAGACATTTTATACAAAAGTCACATTTTGCATGTTTTTATCTGTTCATTTGGGTCTCGACTGCTTCTATAAACACGTCAAACTTGTTTTTTGGCAATAAGTTAATATTTTTTGGTGTCTGAAAAACAAGCCATTTCAAAAATATTTTAATTGTTGAGTCACAATCGACGGGGGCTGTGCCGTTACCTAGCAACTCCAGCCCATCACCTATGGGTACTGGAAAAAATACGGGTTTAGTTGTTGATTTCCTATCCAAGAACCACTTACTGCATTCTTGATGGTTGTGCAGGAGGCTCTACTAATGCTTTTCAAATGATCTCAATATAAGCCAAATTGAGCAGGCTGATATCTCAAAAACTAAGAATAATTTTGTGCAAAAAATGAACTAAAATGTAAAACAAACCTCTGCTGCTGTATTTAAAAATAAAATAATTATGGGACTTCTTGTTATTTTTGCCATTAGCTTTAAATAGAACCAACAAAGTGGCTGAAGAGCTTCAGCTGCATTTTCAGCTTCTTTCAGTCACTTACCTTAATGAAATCAAACTGGTGAGTGTGCCACGTTTCCTCTGAGAGAGGATATGTGTCATAGAGAATACCTGAAAGAGAAGGCAGAGGTGGCAGCATGTTGAATTTATTTATTTATTCTTTCATTTGTATAATTTCTTCTCATTTTAGTTCATGATGTCACAGGTCACAACTCTGTTCCAGTGTTCCTATTCCCAGTAATTTATATATTTATGACTAGTTGCATCATGAAATGTCTCACCATCAAAGTGATTGTCTGGCAGGGTTGGAACAACGTTTTCCCAGAGACCCTTCAGAGGGACGACCTGCAGGAGGAAAAAAAGAGGCTCATTAGAATCTTATTTTACCAACTTTCCATTCTCAGTTATCACTGTACTGAGAATCTGCAGGCTTAACGACCTTGTGAGGCTGAGACTTGGCCCAGTTCTCTAGACGGGCAAATACTCCATCGTTGCACTCGATGATCCAGTGCTCCTCGATGGGGAAGGACTCCACCTTCGTGGCAGCGATGGCCATGCCGAAACCAATCTCCAGAACCCGACCGCCTGACAAACAGAACCAAACCAACCAAACTTTTCATCTGTTCCCTGCTAGTACAGCATTTACAAAACCCATCAATGTTCAGGGTGAACTAAAAGTATTATACTTTATGTGTGATTTATTACTCTGTAAGGCATTGAGAGGAAGTGATTGCACAGGAATACTTATAAAACTTAATGCTTAACTCTTTTATTCAATGATTGAAAAATCTTTAAATTGCTTTCAGATTATGGCTGAAACGATTCCTCAAATGATTCCAGTAACTCAATGCCTCTTTATTTATACGCTGAATATAATTTCAGATTTTTGTATAACTTTTCTTCAGGTTAACTTGGAAAGTGAGCTATTATTGTTACGAGTTAATTTTCTAAACTACAGAAAAGTTATTGTTAGGGAAGCTCAACTGTGAAAAATTGGACTGATGTTGATATACGACAGTAATATTGCTGTTATGTCAGATTTACCAATGTTTTACTTTATTTTTTTTATCCAATTACTCAATTACTAAAATATTTGTTTATAACAGCCCTATTTCAGATCATCAGAAATATTTAGCTTTGCTTATATTTTTGCAACCTCCAGGAAATTTGTTCTGATAAGATACAGAATTTGCTTCCAAATTTTTAAAAAAATTACAACGTAGATATTTTACATGCTTTTGCACATCAATCTAAGAAATAACCTGAATATATTATTCACACTGTGCAAGTTAAACGTGAATTCTAAACTTGTTTGCATTCTTTGAAACATCTGGATCATTCTGGCTTTCAAAGATGAAAGTATGTGAGCAGAAATGCTTTCTGCCCCCTGCAGATTTCTTATCCTTTTCCCAGTAGTGCAGTAACAGCTGCTGCAGCACTCACCAACACAGAGCACCATGCCTCTCACACTAACATGTGTTTCACCATTACAGAGTCAAAGCAACTGTAAACTTCTTTTGGTTAATAGAAAATAAGTTTACATATTTATAGACTCACACACATAAATTATTAACTTCTTATATATATTCTAACACAAAAGATGTGTTTTTGCATGTACTTCCGTTCTTTAAATCTACTTTTTGTAGTCCTCAATGTTACACAATAAAGTTCTAACAAAAATTTAGCACATTAAAATTTTTGACAACACTTTTCTGTCAGACATTTGAACGGCTTCTAAGTGTACACAAGAAAAAAAAAAAGTGTGATTTTAAACCACATTCCTTTAGACTAGTCTGTGTTACTGTCTCTTTAAATGGCAAGTTCATGCAGGGTGAGTTGAATGTCGGACAAGCCGCGCGGCAGAACTTGATGCCCGATAATACACACTCCTTCCCGGGCCGCTGTTACCTTTAGAAGCTGCAACGGTCGCCAGCGAGTGCATGTACGGGGTTTCCCAGCGTTCCATGACCGGCTTGCCCATGATCTCGAGGTGTGTGTCGGCCTCATTGTACCCGGCGTTAGCGTCGTGCCAGGCGGGCTTGCAGTCCTCTCCCTTGGTGAATATGGGCTGAGGAGCGGAGGTCATTTTGCTGTCGTTGCGGTTGGCGGGCTCTACTGGAAGGTTTCTCTGACACAGAAGAGGGTGAAAGTGGAGGAGGCGGCGGTTTATATTGAGCTCACAACTGCTGACACCGCAATCGTGTGACTGGGGGTCAAAAAGCGCAAATACACGTTCCAAGATTTAACAGAGCCCAAGATCCTTTGAAGATAAGATGGCTCACTCAATGGGAAATTACGGATTACTATTATTATTGTGATATGAACCAGGTTGGTGGCTCTTGTGAGCCAAATTTGCCAACTTTTAAAGTACTTGGAGGCTACTGGGTTTATTTTTTCTATTTTCAATAACACAAAATAATTCAGATGTTTTTACTTGTTCAGCAACATTTAATGAATCAAACAGAGAAGTCAGATTTCTATAAAAAAGGAAGATCTTTAGATAATTGTAGATCCTAAACATAAAGGTGTCAGGTTCTTGTCCATATTGCTAAATTTTTCTAGCATAGATCATGAAGTCATTTTTTCTTAAAAGTAAATTAATGTTGCTAACCTCCCATTTTAAGAAGACAAAAATAAAAATACTGTTAAAAATTACAAATTGTTTCCATTTGCATCAGATGTCTGTTCTGGAGGTCCACATACTGGAGGGCCACATTTGTGCCATTCTTGAAATGATGTTGGGGTTGGAGTCACAAATATAGATAGAAAAACAGTGTCTTCAGTCAAAGGCTTCTTCAAATTAATTGTAATCTTTCCTTCCTGCAGCCATCACCACCTACAATAACTCTTTAATTAAGAGTTACAACATTTAATGTATCTTTGAAATCGATATAGTATTTTTTCACCATTTGGACACCACTGGCCAATCCCTGCTTGGATTGATCTCCTCCAGGATCTCTGAGATCCTGATGACCGAGGTTGGGAGTTAAACACCAATAACATTCAGGTTTGTGGTTTTCAAATAAGAAAAAGTGCAATGATTTGAAGCTGAAATAAATCAAGAGGCATTTCTCTTGTTGTAAACCCCTTTTGGCAACTTTTACTGAAACAGCTGCTTCTGGAAAACATGTTAAAAGTTGCTGCTTTCAGCTTCTTCCTTTAAGAGTATTAATCTGACTTAATCTTTGGAATTTGAACTTTTGGCCTCACAAAGTACTTATATCAATACCTTTGAATCAGCTGCTGTCCTGGTAGACGTGTCTGAGCATTTTCATTGAAAAGAGTTAAATCTCCATGGAGGAAAATTAAATCTACCCTGAAAAACCCCCTGCAGAGACAGGAAACAAGAAGGTCCTGGGTTTGAATCACCTTTCTTGAGTAAAATGAGTATTGTTCTGTTATTTTATGAACTATTGACAAAATGTATGAAATTCCAAGCAAAAAATTCGTATTTATTTGCAGAAAATGAGAACTGGTTAAAATAACAAAACAGATACAGTACTTTCAGATGTCAAATAATACAAAGAAAACAAGTTAATATTCATTTAGAAACAACAATATTAATGTTTAGGAAGAGTTCAGAAATCAATATTTGGTGGAATAACCAGGAGGTTTTCCATCAGGTTCAGTGCAGTATGCTCTAATTATTTTTACAGAGCTGTATATATTATGAAAACTATGTATATTATCCTTCTACCTTTATAAATATCCGCTACTCTCCTTTTTCCACTAAAACACATTGAAGTTTGTGGTTGTAACATGACAAAAAAAAGCTCAGGAGGTGTGAATATTATATCTAACCAGAAGAGTAGTGGTTTATTGTTTCCCGTGTCAGAATGCATTAGTTAATGCATGCAAGTGAGATTCAGTGCAGCAAAGTGTCATTGAAGGCGGTGCATATCAAGAGGCTCACAAGAGGGTTGGTGGATGATGAGACCCTGCAGAGCAACAAGGACCTTCTCTCAGCTTCATCTAATGGAGTAGAAAAGGAATTAGAGGGAAAGATGATCAGCGGATCTGTTCCCGAGCGTTAGTCTGTCTGCTGTGATTCACCACATAATGTTGTGATTCACATCATCTGCAGTGAAAAAGATAAGTGGCTCTAAATATAGTTCTGAGAAGAGTGGGCTTGATTTTCAGGTTTTCATCCATCCGTCGTTTACACACACTTATGATGGTGGGGTCGTATGGAGGGCTGCAGCCTACCAGCAAGAGAACGGAGACTGTGGCTGAAACGATTAATCAGATTAATTATGATTTATCAGTTATTGAAATAATCACCAACTAATTTAGTCATTGATTAGTTTTTACCTGGAGTAAACAAACTCCAAAAAAGGCAAATTCCTAAAAGAACAACACAGTCAAAGCTGTAATTAAATCAAAACTGATATATATATGTACACATATATATATATATATATATATATATGCATTTTACAGAAGTCTTCAAGTTTTGAATGTTTATTTTTTTATTTAAGAAAAAGTAATTATTTATTTGCATTTTAATATAGTTTTATCAAGTTTTCTTTTTGTTTTTTTGTTTTTCATATATTCTTCTCTGACATTTTACTTGTTCAAAATAAATAGTTTATTTCAGTACTGTATAAAAAAGGCTTAAATGAATAATCTGCAGGACGTGCCAATTTTTTATTGAAATAATCATCAATTAATTTAGTAATTGATGAATTGTTAAAGAGACTTCCGGAAGTCAATTCACTAACCGTGGTGTAAACATATTTAATGAGGAATTTGCATTTACGGGTTTCAGATACCAAATAATGTCAGCTATCCTTGACTTTATGAAGCTTATTTCAAATAGCTGTTTTATGATTAAGAACATCTTATTTACAATGTGCTTTTCAGCTGTATCAAACTGGATTCACCTGTTTTTTCATAGTTTATAATTATCCATAATTCTCATTGATGTTCCCTTGTGACTCAACAAATATCAGACTTGTTTTAAAGTCTTCAATGACTTCAAATAATCCAACAGATAATGTTTCAGACTGCGCTCACATAAAAGGAAACTACTACTTACTTGGATTTGAAGCTGCTACCTTTGCATTAATTTAGGACGTTTTACAAAATTTTATGTCCTTGTTGAAGCATAACTGTTTTGATGTTGAAACATTAAACCTTAATGAAACGTTTTCAACCAGTGGTCAGCTCGCTGCAGCAAGGCCAGCAGGTCTGGTGGCAACAGGAAGAGGGAGCTGTTTTTCTGACCTGACAAAGCTGCAGCTGGTTGAATCTGACTTTAATAGCAGAATATCATCAAAGAAATGTGACAATGTTGCATACTTAGTTACGAAACATTGAATTTGTGTCAGATGTTACGATCAGAAGAGGTTGAACATGATTCTGCCAGCAGCCTTAAATGTCAATACTTAGAAACAGGGCCGGCCCATGACTTTTTGGGGCCTTGAGCTGATTTTCATTTGGGCCCCCAACATCATTTCCAAGCTACTCTGTGTGAGTAACGCAACTACTATCATTAGTGTTATTTGTAATTATTTCACATCATACAAATGTTATTATGGGTATTGATTTTAGCATTACAGGATTGCAAACTAAAATAAAAAAATATTTGGATTCTGAAATGCAGTGTTGTATTTAAGTTTGACATATTATTTTAACTGATAAACATTAAATTTACTGTAAACAAGTTAACAAATCGGATATCTTATATTTCCCTAAAGGTGGCAGCAGCTAACGGCAGTAAGAAATTTTTTGGGTAACAACTATAAAAAATAATAGAAATAATTTTTGTGTGTGTGTTTTTTTTTACATACAGCTCTTTAAAAAATTAAGACTGAACCCCACTGGAAACCTCCTGGTTATTCCACCAAATATTGATTCCTGAACTCTTCCTGAGTTAAAACATCAGTATTGTCTTTTCTAAATGAATATGAACTTGTTTTCTTTGCATTATTTGAGGTCTGAAAGCTCTGCATCATTATGTTATTTTGACCATTTCTCATTTTCTGCAAATGAATACAACATTTTTGCTCTGAATATCAGATGCATGTTGTCAGTAGTTCATAGAATGTGTATTTTTATAGGCAAACATATGCCTATAAAAAGAAAACATTAAGTGGTCTCTAAATTTTTTCCAGATCTGTATGTATGTCAAGATGGCCTAAGCAGACAAAATGTATCCTATTAATCAAATTTATACTCAACATTTTTTGATCATTTCCAAGTAAAATACATTTAACACCTATGAATATTTACTAATTATACCCCTTAAAGCCTTGACTAATGATTTTTATGTCCACCTCTCCCTGCTGCTCTTTTTTCTCTCTTTGTTAGTGAAACAGAAGTGAGTCCATTTCCTCTGAGAAACATGATCAAGCTGTTTCCCTCACATACATGAGGTGATTTGAAAGAAATTGGCTCCGGTCCCAGCGGAAAGGCTGCTATAAATCATGACATGCTGATGTTTGTCCTCAATTTGTCCTTTATGAATGATATGGAGGAGATAAAGAGAAACAAGAGCATCTTCCAGGGACACGCTTTGCTGAGTGAGAAGGTGGTTCTCATTCTGACTTTTATAATTCCCACCGGCGGACTGGGAAAGCTTTGGGACTAACAGCAGCACAGAGACACTCCTGTACTTCTATTTCTGTTGTTAATTGGATCCAAGATACATAATTGGTTGAAAGGACACAGTTATAAAGGGAAAAGGGGAACAAATGTGTAATAAAGATTATGATCCATGCAAAATTGTATTGAAAAAATATTTTCAGGTAATATTTTATCTTCCAAATATCTTTGTGTGTGGAGGAACGTTTCTTAAATCTGAAGCTATTGGTAAGCTGACTGTAGGTGTGGGCCATTGAGTTCATTTAAAATATCTAGAAAGTTTAAAAATGCAAGATTTATAGTTTTTTTTAATTATTTGATATGCTTTAAACCACAGGTGTCAAATTTGAGACCCGTGGGCCAAATCTGGCCCGCCACATCTTTTTATGTGGCCCTTCGATTCTAGACTAAACACTAAACGTGGTTAAATATTATGTTATCAATCAAATCAATGCAGTTTTTATCTGTTTACTGCCAAAATATATAAATCAGTGCCTCCAATGTTTTGAGAATTACCATGGAAATTCACACAAAATCAATAAACCTTCGCATTTTCTGCACTAAAACATAATAGGAAGTTTCTTGCAGATTTTTCTCAAAAATTGTCAAAAACTTTCTTACTTGTACTAAACATCTGCTTCAGACTTAATTGATGTCAGATTACAGACAATAATCTATACAGCAATTAATAAAAAGTCGCATTTATCATGATAAATAAGTGCAAATATTGCAAATATGTCCATATTAATACCACAAACATTTGATTTTTTATTGAAAAAATAATAAAAAGAATCACAAAATCCTGGAGGGACTGAAAAGAAGTTCAATAATATTATTTAATTTGAAGAATTGATTGATACTTAACAGTTTGGTGAACTGTTAAGTTCACCAAACTTTTATCTGGCCCTTTAAGATCAAATTTATGATCTTGACTTGGCCCAAAACGACAATGAGTTTGACGCCTCTGCTTTAAGATGACAGTCTAGTTGTGTAGGTCTACATACACTTTAAAGACATGCAGAGGTTTTTGTCATATGAAAAACATGACACTGTGAATAATGAACTAAACTTTTTTTTGTTTGTTTGGGAAACAAAAACATTGAAACATTTGAGTGAGGTTGCATTCACTCAAATGCAACCTAGTGGTTGCTAGTGGATTAAACTAGCTCTGTTTAATCCACTTTAATCAACTCAGGTTAGTTTGTCTAGAGAATCTGGTTTGTATGTGGACTTATAATAGATTAATAATTGTGAAAGGCAGAGGTTGCACTGGGTTTAATTTTAGGTTAGCAGATTAAAAGGTGGGGAATGCAAATGCAGATTTTTGTTAACTTAATTAACAAAAGGAAGGTGTTGTTATCTTGGAAAGTATAGAAGCAAACACCTTGGTGTTCACCTGATCACCAGTTGTTGATCACATGTCTTGTGTGATGTGGAAAAAGTGCTGATACGACTGAAAAATTACCTTATCCTAGCCTAGAGCAAAAACTTTTTCTTGAAAAACTCAACAACAAGAGATTGGTTGAATTGGATCAAATGTGGAGGCTGTAAACGACCAAAACTCCCTGAAAACCGGGCCTTCAATCCAAAATGGCCGACTTCCTGTTTGGTGTAAATCATGGCTCCAAGAGCCTTTTCTGTGTGTCTTACAGAGTTCTATAAGTGCACCAAATTTCATGCCTCTACAATGAAGGAAAGTCAATGCAGAGGGTAATTTGAAAGTTGCCAGGGGGCGCTGTGGAGCCGTTTCTGTTGTTAAATTACAACCTTAAAATACATAATTTTCACACAGGTCAGACACATCTGCCAACTTTGGTGAGTTTTTGAATATGTTAAGACCTTAAAAAGCCATTTAATTTGACGGAAGAATCAGAATAATAAACAGTATGATCCCAATAGGCCTAATAAAAGAAACCATCCTCCTCCGACTACCACATCCTGTCGTCTTCTTCGTCCTTTTCGCCAGTATGTTGATCACCTGATTTGTGTGATGTGAAAAAATTGCTTCATTGAAAACCATCTCAAGCTAGCGCAAACAAGTTTTTCTCAAAAAATGTTTGTTTTTTCGAAATAGGGGTGTTTCCATTAAGCCAGGGGTGTCAAAGTCATTTTTGTTTTGGGCCAAATCAAGATCATGAATGTTCTTAAAGGGCCTTTTGTGGCAGAATGTATTGATAAAACTTGTTCACAAAATGTTAAATATATCAATGAATTATTTATATTAAATGAAAGTGTTTGTGGTACTAATTGGGAAATATTTTCAAAATGTATTTATCACGGTAAATGCGACTTTTTATGACTAGCTGTATAGACCATGGACTATAATCTGACATCAGTTAAGGCTGTGGCAGCTGTTTAGTACAAGTGAGAAAGTTTTTGACAATTTTTGAGAAAAATCTGCAATAAACTCTGAATTATGTATTAGCGCAAAAAAGAGCGGGGATTTGTTGATTTTACTTGAATTTGCACAATAATTCTCAAGAAAATGGAGGGTCTGATTGATATAATTTTGCAGTAAACAGATAAATACTGCATTGATTTGATTGATAACATAATATTTAAGCATATTTAGTGTTTAGTCTAGAATCTGGAGGGCCACATAAAAAGCAATGACGGGCCAGATTTGGCCCACGGGCCTTGAGTTTGACATACATTTTATTTTCAATTTGTGCAACTTTATTAATAAAAACAGGGAGAGCCAGATGCTTCTTGAGTTGTAGATGCTCCTTCAGCATCTACAACTCTTTGAAGAAAATTTTACAACATTCAATTCCCACTGGGATTAATCCAGTATTTGACTTTGAGTTAAACTTTATTTGCAACTTTATCCCATAAAATCCCAATGAAATCCAGTGGCGTTTGCGGCGCACTGTAAACCGAGCATGACGTAATTTCCAGATTACAGTTCTGTCTTTCCGAGCAGATGAGCCGTGAAGTGCTGGTGTTTGGGTGTAATGTTCCTTTAAAGGCTGTTGCCCCCTGCAGCGTCGTCATTGCGCAGAACAGTTTGAACCAAAAAGCGGAGTGACCTTCCTCCGCGTTCAGTCTGAGAGGGGCAGCACTGAAGCAAGAAGCCGCTCACAGCTCCCAAAGTCCACCGCCACAGCCTCAGAAATGAACAACAACTTAGTCGGAGATGAAGTCGGGTGAGAAATGCCTAAAAGAGCTTCCCCGTGTTTCCGCGGATATATTTTTGTGCTGTATTGTAACTTGCAGCCTGCGCTCTGTGTTGTCAAGCTGTCATTTGACAGCTAGCTGCGGCTAAGCTCGGTTAGCTTCAGTAAACCGGAGGAAACGCGGCTAAAAAGTGGAACTAGTGAGTGAGTTGTTTGTGTTATGGCTAGTGGCGAATTATACCCGGTTCACCTGCGGTACTGACAAACTAGTTGTCAAATCGGTTTTTACTGTTGTCACTTATTTCTAGTTAGCTCCGAGCAGCAGAGCTAGTTTTGCTAGCGCTCGGCAGCGAGGCGAAAGTCGGCTCTTGACTCCGCCGCGGCTAGGACATTTAGCGGGCACTGCTGGGGAACGGAGCATCCTCTCCCGCACCGCTCTCGCTTTTTACACCTATCAACTCATATGGTGTCGATTATCTCCACCGGGCAGCTCGTTGAACAGTTAAAACAGACGCTGAACTTCACGGTTATTTGGTGGGCACCGGGAGTTTGGTTCGCTCCGCACGCAGCGAGCCGAGCCGCCGCGCTTCCCCCGGCTCTGCTTCGCTGTGGTCGGGCTCTCATGGCTGAAGGTTTCCAGCTAGCTCCTCCAACGTCACGGCTATGTCCCGGGCTGACTTACGTGGCAGGACGTTTCATGTAAAAGACCTCTTTATTGTCGACGCCGCTGCTTGCAGTATTTAAAGTGCAAAGAGGCGAACAGCGAACATTAAAAGGCGGTGATTTTAAGCGTTGCACCGTGTGTTTATATCCTGATGTTGCACCAGCTTGTGTGTGTTTTTCTTTAAACTTATAATGTTGTGTCCGCACATTTTCACAGAAGCTCTGTTTTTCTCTCAGTTTATCTCTTTGTGATTATGTTTGGTCTCATCTTTTAGGAAACTTTTTGTAGGTGGACTGGACTGGAGTACGACACAAGGTAAGTCCTGCTGCTATGACATAAGTAGGTATGCCAGGAAAATAAAAATAAAGCTATAGATGTCATTGCATACGCTTAATTTATTGAATATTGCATTGACTGTCAGCTCCAATAAACCCACATGTTCCTCATTCATCCAACTTGTCAAATGTACAACTGGCAAGAAAGATTTGAATTACGTTCAAGTATTGCACAAATTGTCAGCTAATTGTAATTCCATATGTTCCTGCAGCTTTTAGATGCATCCCTGCTCCAGCACACCTGAATCAAACGGCTCATCAGCATCTTTTAGCTCTGCAGAGGTCTGGAAAAGAGCCATTCATTAACATCAGGTGTTTAGAGTAGAATAAAAATACTTTTTATTGTCCCACACAGGGAAAATTTTTGGTGCAACAGAAGTAAAGGTACAGGCAATCAAAGCATGTAAAGTACCACAAAGGTGAAAATATATAAAAACAGAATTAAGAATAATTTACTGTACTTTAACAGTAAAAATGCAACAAAAATACTGTACAATCATTAAAAATTGTGTATTCTGAGACGGAGGTGGGCAGAATACACAAAAATTGTACTCAAGTAAAAATACTTGAACATGTTTTTACTCAAGTAAAAATAAAGAGTAGCCATCCAAGAAATTACTCAAGAAAGAGTGAAAAAGTATTTTGTAAAAGGTCTACTGAAGTGCTGAGGAACTGATCAAATTATCAATTATTTAATATTTAAAGGTTACATAATCAGACAAACCAAAATATAAAGTTGGTTAAAACATGTTTGTTTAGTTTTTTATTCAGTGAGTAGAAAATCCAGAAATTTTACTCAAGTAAGAGTAAAAATACTTCATAATAAAATGACTCAAGTAATTTTACGGTAAAAATACACCTAAAAGTTCCCCCCAAAAGTTACTCAAGTAAATGTAATTGTAATTAGGTACATCCAAACTGTGTGCCACTGAGTAGGATCATTTTAAGAGTAATGTACAAAATGTGTGATGGTGTCTTAAAAACAACAAACTGTTCACAATAAGTGACAATAACAGGAGGTTGTTGGGAGCGGTAATGGTAACAGAGTTGAGCAGCAGATCGGAGGAAGGATCTATGGTAACGCTACTTTGGGCACCTCGGATGCAGCAGTCTGTCACTGCAGGAGCTCTCCAGTTCAGCAGCACATTGTCCAGCAGTGACGTTATATTATTACTTCTGTCTCCCATCACCTGAACGGGGTCAAAAGGTCGTTCTAGGACAGAATCGGTGCAGGACAGTCTATCTCCAGAACTGGATTGGTTAAAATTAAAAGGGTACAATGTTTAAAAAGCTGATAATCTGGGGTATCTTATCTCATTTTAAAGAAATCAAAATTATGATAATAATAATAAAGTCCTAATTCAGAAATGTGAATATAAGTGTATTTAGCAGATATTTCCCTGAAACATTTATAGATACTCTACTTTTTTTCAATGGTTTGAATAAAATCTGTTAATTGATTTCTATTAGTTTAATCAGCCTGAAAGTCAAGATCGTTATTGTAACATATTTTAACCTTTTAAAATGACGAATTATATTCTGAAACAAAGTCATCCTGCTAACATTGATGTAAACATTCGAGTTAAATGTTGTCTTGTTGATCAAATGATCATGTATCAAATCAGATGACAGAGCTAATAATTAAGGTAAATCAAATGCACCTGGCACAAGGCACTAATTCCAACTTTTACTCCAAGTGCATTTTAATTCATAAGAGAAAAATGTGCTGCTGTGTTTTTTCATACAGGAATTGGTTTTGAATCCAAATAACTTTAGATTATTCATTCAAAAATTTTGAATGAATAATCTAAATTTTTGAATAAAGCAATAAATTACATACGTTTATAAAAAAAGAAGTCAAAGTACATGCAGTTGGTTGATGCATTTATTTACTAAAATTGGTGGAGAATTTTGTTTTTGCTGCATTAATTGCACAGGTTTGCAACCGAAAGAAACATTTTTGTCTTCAGTTCTGTTGTATCTTTTAGTCTTAATCTTTTCAGGGGAAAAAATGTAATTAATAATCTGTAATCAAAATGTACCATTTTTAAACCACTGCCATTTTTGTCTGTTTTGACATTTTGAAACAAAAGAAAAATACACATTTTATTATTTCATCTGCTCATCAAATACAAAATGTGTCAATTGATTAGTGTCTCTCTATTCCATCGTTTTGTAAAGAAAGGAAATAACGTTAGAGGTCAAACGGCTGCAGAAAATACTGATTTGTTTCTGCTTTGATCTTTCTCTTTCAAGTCATTCAAAGTATTTTCCAGATATGATCTAATCAGTGTTAATGATTTTATTTTTAAAGGGAAGTGTTTTTGTATGTTGAGACAGTTTAGTTTTATTTAAATGTATATCCTTATGATGCTTTCACATAATATTTGGTAGGAAGAACTGCAAATCAAAAGCTTTTGTTTATATTTACGTCCCGCTTGCATTCAGACCCAACAGGAGTTGACTACCAGGTTTGCTTGAAGCCCTTCTGCAGCTCATGGCTAATTTGCTGTTGTTTAACTTTGTACAAGAGTTTGTACGTATTTATAGACGTCTTAACTTTAAGATCTGCACCACAGTTCTGGGTAACTCTGTGGTTTGTCTTCTGCGCCGATGCCCCAGGGCTTTTCAGCAATAAGAAAACCGATTTTGCTAGCTCTCCAAAGTGACTTCTCATTTGTTCAAACTTGCTCGTCTTGGTTGAATTGGCTCCCTGGGTGTGTGCTGGGTTTGCAGTGCTCAGTAGCATGCTTGGCACCATGCAAGATGACACTAGGTCTGTGCGTTGTTTGCTCTTGGGGAGTGTTTCTGTATGTGTCTTATCCTAATTTAATGTTTCCACGTAAATAGTCCAGTCCCTGGTAATCTGATACAAAATAAATTCAAGGTCGCAGGAGGATTTTCAGGGTTTAGCAGCTCAGGATGTTTTACTTTGGCACTTCTTTTTGTTCCACATACATCTTCAGAGGAAGTTTAAGTGCCGAGCATTAATTCATCCTCCATTTATCATAATCCTGGCTGTATTTCTTGATTCTATTCTTGAATCTGTGGTTGTAAGTTCCTACAATGCTGTGAAATGTCAATGCAATGTCTGTCTCTGCTTTCTTAGAAACATTGAGAAACTACTTCTCGCAGTATGGAGAGGTAGTAGATTGTGTCATCATGAAGGACAAAACCACAAATCAGTCGCGAGGCTTCGGCTTTGTTAAGTTCAAAGACCCTAATTGTGTACGAACAGTGCTGGAGACAAAGCCACATAACCTTGATGGAAGAAATGTGAGTATTTTAGGCTGTAAAACGTCTCTGCTTTGTGCTGACTGTGCATGAACATATTTTATATTTATAGGAAACTATTTGAGGAAAAAGAGAAATTAGCATACTGATGATGGTTTGCTTGACTAGATCTTTCCTATGAGTGAAATGTGATGTTTATAGTAAATATAAGTTTTTATTGTCTATATACATATAGACAAAGTCTATATGCATATAGACTTTGGAACTAAACTAAGAGCCCACTGCACTGAACTGAACCCCATATTTGGTGGAATAAACCTCCTGGTTATTCCACCAAATATTGATTTCTGAACTCTTCCTGAGTTAAAACATTAGTATATTTGTATCTAAATTAATATGAACTTGTTTTCTTTACATTATTTTAGGTCTGAAAGCACTGCATATTTTTAATTATTTTTGACCATTTCTCATTTTCTGCACATAAATACAAAATTTTTGTTTTGAATTTCAGAGACATGTTGTCAGTAGTTCATAGAACAATTTTCATTTTACTCAAACAAATGGCTATAAAAATTTAAATCAGAGAAACTGACCATTTTAAGTGGTCTCTCAATTTTTTTCAGAGCTATATATAGATACATTTCAAAAAAGTAAGTAAGTTAATTTATTTAAGTATATCAAATAGTTTAAGTCTTTAAAGTCTCAGTTGATGGAAAAACACTTTTTCTCTTTTGCAGCATCACGTAAAATCAACAGATAGTTTTTAAGAAGAGATATTTGTCTGCAGAAAAGTATTTTCATGTATAGACATGCACTCAGTTCGTAGTGTGGTTCTGCTGATTTTAAGCCTTTTCTAATATACGAAAAGGCTTAAAATCTGGAGAATGTGTCAGTTTTGTCAGAATACTCTAAAATAATCATTAGTTGCAGCCCTGCTTGCAGCAAGTGTCATGTTTGTTGTCGCGTTGATATGATCCATCATTTGGTGTTTAGCTCATGAATCTACATTCGACTTTCTTTTGTTGTTCTTCTCTGTGAGAATATTGTGGAAATATTTCCTCCGCCTCTCCCGACAGATTGACCCAAAGCCATGCACACCCAGAGGAATGCAGCCCGAAAAGTCTCGAACCAAGGAGGGCTGGGTAAGAGTAATCTGATTACTTCTCAGATAAAACATGCTTATTAAACAAGATGGCAGCTTTGGGTGGCTGATGTCACTCTGAACGATGGAAACCGATGGAGTTCAATGATGGGAGGGGGGGGAGAGAATTCCATATTTTCCTAAAATTAAATATTTAAAAAAATAAAATAAAATTCTTAATTGAAAGCTGTTTATCAGTAAAAATGTTCCTGGGTGATAAATTGTCCCAGAAACTGTTTCGATAATATTATTGTTTTGACACCATTTTTAAGCCTGATATTTATTATTTTTATTAATTAATGAAAGTTTGCCCTCTCAAAGATGAATAAACTTTTAACTTTGTACAGAACACTTAACACTGGAGCTGAAAGACATTTTAAATATCCAAAATAAAACCAACAACCAAAAACGATAAATAAAACGGAAGTAAAAACAAGGAATACATTGGATTACGATGTCTCTGTAAGAAAAATTACCTTTCAAAAATTTTACAATTAGCTCATTTTAACGTGTATGACTAATCAATTGCTTAATTTGAGAGACTTAATTGATTTATTGCCCAGCCATATCATGCAATTACACATTAAATTTCTTATTTATGGTTTTTCGGTCTCTGTGGCTCCTTGGTAATTTGCAGAAACATTTTTAACACAAACAACTACTTTTATGTGAAATGTTCCCCCTTGTAGTGTTTTTCTCTGGTTTAAGTTGGATTTAAAAATAAACTGGATTTTATGATGTAAAAAAAACAAAAAAAACAACAAATAGGTCTTAGCAGTGAATTTATTTAGGCAGTGAGAAATCTTTCCTCCAACTTGGATAATTTTTGGGTCAACCAGCAAAGCTGGAGTCATTGTAAGTCACATGTTTGGCTGTACGAAGACTGAATGTCATCTTTTTAACCCCCCCACCCCCCTAGTCATTCAGCTGGTTTTTACTGAAAAAAGTCAAGATTAAATGGGTATAAGTTATTTAAGCAGCGTCTTGCTTTTATTGCCAGATTGCAGCAGCAGCAGAGAAAAGCTCTGCAGTTGAGTGTAAGTGGAAGATGCCGTGTTCTGGACTAGAGCTGTATTGACTTGACATGTTAAGAATTATACCCCAGGGCAGTAGAAGAGCCTAATTTCTTCTGCACCGTCTAAATAGATGATAGCGTACTGACCTCCCCCTCCTCCTGAAGTGATACTGTAACACACTTTGATATCAAATCCATCCACTCTCTCGCTTTTTTTTATTTCAGAAGGGCAGCAAAGCTGATAGCAATAAATCTAAGAAGATATTTGTAGGTGGAATTCCTCATAACTGCGGAGAGCCTGAACTCAGGGACTATTTCAATAGATTCGGAGTGGTAAGTATCACTGCTGGCCATTTAGTGTTGGTTAAAATCACATTAATGCAACAAAAAAAGAAAATAAAAAAGACCCATCAGATTTCCTCTGATTTAGTTTTTTCTGTCGCATTTAAGTTTTTCAGACACGGATAACCTGAGTGAATATAAATTACAGTTTTCAAATGATGATTTTGTTTATTAAAAGATGAAAAAGCCAGCCAAACCAACTTGCTTCTATGTGAAGAATTGAGTGTCTGCAGATTCCTGCTTCAGCACCCCTGAATCAAATGAACGACTAAAGTTGAAGTAGAAAGTTTTGAAAAACCCTGAGACTTGGAGTGTTTTCACACCTGATTCTCCAGTAGACTTGGTTCTGTTTGGGACCAAAGTTGCAACATTTGTCAGCTGATGCGCTTCTCTTTTCTCACTGCACTGGACCAAGTGGACCAAACCCTTTGAAAAACCTTTTTCCTTCCTCGCCTGTGGTGGTGCTGCATAAAGAACTACTGAAGAAGATGCTGAAATTAAAAAAATGTAAACAAAAACAGAGTAGCGTCAGATTTAGTAGGATTTCACTTTTGTTTTTGGTAAAAGACAATGAGCCATTCCTCCAGTTAGGGCTGGACTCACGTTTGTTTGGGTTGTATTTACCCAGAATGCCCTGCGTTGTAGTCTACTTCCTGCTTTTGGGGAGGTCTCTGATCCGCTTGGGATTCACATATGCATTCGAACTGCATCAGAGTTCAGACCAGAGTTTGATTTTATCTTTTTTGTTTGCATTAGAGTTCGATGCGAATGAATGAAGTAGAGTTCAATTAAACCGGACTAAACAGGGCTGGTGTGAATTTTAACCTTTAATGTTAAAATTAGTTAAATAAGCATGACTTACAGGTTCTCAGCTCCTCCTCCACAGAACTTGAGAAATTACCAATTTTCCCGTAACTTTAAATTATTTTTCCACCTTTATCAAAGCCACAGAACAGCAGCAATCTTGAGCTTGAGCCACTATACTCACTGTGATAGAGGTGGGTGTGAACAGCACATTTACAAATATGATTGACAGCACTAAGGCCCTCCTCTTGGCTCTGATTGGTTGTTTTTGAGCAGGAGGTTGTATTTCTGCAGATGGCAATAGGACCACAGGGAGGAGATGGAGGAACTTGATTTGGTTTTTCACATATTATCTGTCAGTTTTAATAATTAGTTTAAAAAAATTAATGTTTATAGAAGTTACCTATGCTTTGCCAAACCTGCTGATTGCCAGTGATGCTGGAGCAGCGAAGCATCCAGGTTGCAGACACCTGATTTACAATAACCGATGATCTTTTGTGTGGCTGAAATGTTTAAATTCAGCCACAATTAAGGGTTATTGAGCATCAGTGGTCTGTTCTCTATTAGATACAAGTGCAGTCTTTGACTAGACCAACTCCCAGAAACCTTCATTGTGTTTTCTTTTTAGCCAGAGATGAAGTGACTGCTTGTCAAAATTTGCTTTAGCTTAATGTAACGAACCGATGGGCGAACATTTTCCTTCAGGATTTTTTTTTTGGTGTGCAGCAGAGTTTAGTTATTCCAAGCTGTTCAGGTCCCCAGAACTGGCACCATGTTTAACCATCAGTACGATCTTTTTCTGAAATGCTGCTTTACACCAGCTGTAATGGGACTTTTTTTCTCATTAGTAGACAGAATATTTTCTCAAAAGTATATAAAATGTCGACAGATTCTTAGTTTTTTTTTTCCTTTTAGCCTCCAATCTCTTCTATTGATGCCATTTTATTTGCTGAGCATCTTTCCTGTTGAATCATCATCACTTATTTCACTGAAGCAAGTGAGGCCAGCGTGGTTTAGATTTGGTTCTGGTTCTTTTGTGACCCGGATGAATCGCCACTTCACTCCTGGAGTAGTTTTTGTTGGCCGGCCAGATGTACTCCATGTCTTTATAATTTGTTGTTTATGGCTCTCACTGTTTCGCTGGAGTCTTGGAGCCTCGAGGGCAGCTGCACAGATCAGTTAATAAATACGCCCCAGTTCATTTTTCTATCACATAACACATACTGGCTGCCTGTAGTCGGTGGCTGATGCTCCGTGGCGTGGTGCCCACATCAGCACGATGAGGCTAATTTGTGTTAAAGATGTAGATTTATGCACTAATTGATAAGATCCAACGAAGTGTTTTGGCACCTTTTCCAGACTGATGGATGTCAATGGTTTTCTCATGTGTTATTAAATCTATATTTTGGAATTTGTTTCAGCTTAAAATAGCAGGAGAAATTTCTATTTGAGGAGATTCTGGATGCTGCAGCTCTGTTTGTAAAATTGAACTGATATTTACCATTAATTACAGTTAACTGATTTAATAAAGTAAACGGTTATTGTTTTACATAGTGGCTGGTTGCTTTGGTTACCATTTTTTCAATTTTAAATAAAATTATTTTGTAAAATAATCTAGTTGGGTTATCTTTGTCTATCATTTTTGATTATTTGAATATATAAAGCTACATTCACACAGCAGATCTTGATACTTTATTCTGATTTTTGATTCTGTTTTTGCTTGTTTGTTCAGTTTATGACCCCAAAAAGAACGTAGACCTCACACATTGTTTATGTAACTAATAACTGATGGAGCCATTTATGGATTGATTTTAAAGTTTATTCAGCAATGTGAGCCAACGGTATCGTCTCTAAATCATAACACAAATTCAGATAATAAAAATAAAGCACAACTAACCGCAGCAATGTTTTGTGGAACATTGACTGTAACTCCTGCAGAGAAGAAGACAGTGTGATGCAAAAAATAAAAGTTGAACAGACTTTTTTCATAACTTCATAATTATAATTTTCAGCCATTGTTTACATCTGGATTTATCCCATTTGGCTTTTTTTGGTGCAGAATTATGACACGTTTCACATCACTGACTTGAAAGGCGGATAAAAAAAAATGCGAAATGATCGTTGAGTTGGGCGATGAGGCTTAAAAATAAAATCTCTGAAATTTTTTATGCTAAATTTGATTTCTGATTTTAATCTTTTTTTCCCCCATCACTTTAAAAAATGTAAACTTTTTTTTTTTTTTTCCAATTGATTTTTCTTTGAGCTGACCTGAATTCAAAGTCGAAATAATTAGAAGCTGTAAACATGGATACGTATCTGATTTGGTATCGCATATGAAAGTGACAAATCGGATTTGGTTTGTGGAATGAAAAGATCAGAATTGAGTCGTTAAGACTGGTAAGTCTGATAAAAGTTGCATTTGGGCAAAAAAAGGAACAAAAATCAGATTTGGGTCGCTTTTGCCTGCTATGTGAACGCAGAACGAAACACTTTTTCATGGCATTGCATAAGAACGTTAACAGTGAGGGTTATTAAATTGAATATGAAAGGATCCTGTCCATTTTTCTAAATGGAGCCACTGTTTTCCTTTTGTCCCATTCAAGGTCACAGAGGTGGTAATGATCTATGATGCGGAGAAGCAGAGGCCCCGAGGTAAAAGCTGATCCCGTTTTCCCCCCCTCTCTCCCGCTCTATTCCTCACCATCTTAAATCCCATGACAAACTATTCTGGCCCAAAGTGAGAAATCCCAACCCATTCATTTCCATTTAATTTACTTAAAACATGTTACCCTGCAGTTGTATTTTGGACGCACACTGAATAACAAAGGCACTTAAACCAGGTTGAAATAGACCCAGAATGTTTCATTAATAAAAGAAGCTCAGTTTTCTAGAAGCCATTTAATAGAAAAATTACTAACTTGTCTCACCATCTCATTTCACTTCATGATTGAAAAAAACTCAACTCATTGTGTTTTTATTGTTTTTTCCTCCACGTTTTTTGAAGTTGCTGTAGCTATTGTAGGGTTTGCTTTGTAGTGTGTGGGTCGTGACCTTGGTGGAGAACATGAGTCTTTTCCTGTGATTTTGCTCAAGATTGATTTCTGAAAAGAAATTAGTGATCAAATGGAGCAAGGAAGCTATTTATTTTAAATTTCTTACAGTGAAGGACAATAAAACCTAAAAACAGAGGCTGTAGCTTTAAAGTACCTCCAACAAGATGACTCATTACATTTGTTTGTTGACTTGAGGTTATTTGTAGTTGAAGTTCTGGATAGGCTTCTGATTCCTGATTTAGGACACTAAAATATTTAATATACATGCAGTAGAACGCCATTTCGATTTATTTATGGATTTATTTTTTGCTTAAAGGGTACCTATTATGCAAAATTCACTTTTTGGACATTTTTATACTTGCATTTCAATTCAAATTCAATAATCCTAAAGGAAAATTAAATATTTTTGTAACTCATCTTAATTAAAAAATTTTCAGAGAGTTATTGAATCTCAAATGTTCCTAAAATCAGCCCAAGATCTTAAAGAAAAACACCCAGCTGATTTTTGGCGATGAGTTACTGTTTTTTGGGGGGGGATGGGGGGGATTAGAAAACGAGCCCTTTCAAAAACTGTCCCAGTGCAGTGCCATTACCTAGCAACCCCAGAACCTGGCCTGTCACCTAGCAACCCA
Organism: Poeciliopsis paucimaculata; assembly: GCA_903067055.1. Lineage (NCBI taxonomy): Eukaryota > Metazoa > Chordata > Actinopteri > Cyprinodontiformes > Poeciliidae > Poeciliopsis > Poeciliopsis paucimaculata. The sequence continues at coordinate 84,698 of CAEGAD010073493.1, forward strand.
ACTTGCTCCTGCGCTTTTGCTGGTCAGTTTGTTTTGTTGTTGTATGTGTTGCACAATGTATCTATTCTTACCTGTTCAAGGAACTATAATAACTTTAACGGCTCTCTATGTTTCAGCAAAGAGTCAGCGATTATTTTACAGGAATTTTGCAAATTCTAGTTACTTCTTTTTAATCACATTTGCTTGAAAGTATCCCTTTCACTTATGTCGCAGTGACATCAGGGCAAATGTTTTGTATATTTTAACAAGATTCAGTTAATGTTGATACACTGTTGTCTAAGGTTTTATGTAATGTTTTGCTTTATCGGAAAGAACGCACCGGGACACATACATTTATATTTAATAGTATATTATATATTGTAACATGCACAAAAGACTACACTAAGCCCTAAAAACACAGCTAAAATAAGTATTTGTAATTAAATAAGTGTATTATTTTCCCTGTGCTGTTATAAAGAGATTTCTTTTTATGCAAAAAGAAAAATTTGAAAATCCCACATGGGACGCATGAATGCAAATATGCGTCCACAGTGGCATTAATTACGCATGTTGATGTATAGCTTCATAAAATACTATTTATTTATTTTTTTGTTTGTCTTATAGTAGCTGTCTCTCCTATAAAATGCAATAAAACAGATTCATCCAATTAATGAAGAAGTTAATGAAATGCATTCTGGGAGCTAAAAGGAACTGCTACCTGATAAGGAGACAGATTGTGGGAAAAATAAGTGCTCCAAAAAATACAGTACTTAATCACAGTGTGCAGCTGGCATATTGAGAACAGTTTGAGCATCTAAAGAGGGATTTGTCCTTCATAGTGGCGGCTCGAAGCCCAAAATTCATATGGCGAATACGAGATGGTTACCACAGGAACAATATTATTAAGCTAAATATTTCTTACCCATTGAAAAGCTTCTCCAACTTATTTCCCGACTGTAGAAAAAAACTGACTTTTACATCTGTCCAGTTAAGTCATAAATAAATGATGAGCCTTTGACATGTGTCGACACTTTTAGCATTCACGGTCTCCTTGGGAATCGTAGTTGTCCCGCCGGCTGTGCTGGCGTCAGGCTCGGCCCGCTGAGTTACAGACACAGCCGTTTCATCTGCGCTCGCCCCACATTGCGGCGATGCGGCGGCCGCTGACCCACCGCTTCCATTATCGCTCCTCCTTTTATGTCACCATTTATCCGCTGTTGGGAAGAACCCAGAATAGTTTATCATTGGGATTTAACATGATGTTCTGCATCAGTAACAATCATTTATTTAATTTTTAATAGTATTAACATTTTCTGGTACTAAAACTACTTTATATATGTCTTAAAGATTGGAATAAGTTTTCTTTACCTTGATTTAGAAGTAATTTGTACTTGTATCTTAAATGGCATAGTATGTTTTCCCGTTTGTAGAAAGTTAAGTATTTTTGTAAGTAAGCCCTTTCTATTTTTCTTTCTTCTGTCCCCTTTCTCCTTGTGAATGGTTTGAATGTGATTAACTTTGTTTTCATAAGATTTGTCTTCTCTCCTTTAGGTTACTGTGCATTGACGGGTAACACAGAGGTACAGGCCTGTTGTAAAAGCACTTCATTTTTACTCTGAAGTGGGGTCTACATAAGGTGCATCAGTTTTCAGGCTGGGCTTAGACTGAGATAAGTGGTGAGAGAGAGAACCGACTTACTGAGAGTTTTCAATCAGGTTATTCTGGTGGATGGTGCATATAAAATATTTACTGCATTTATTCTAACAATATGTATTATTTACTGGTAGAAAACTGGCACCCCATTTTCAATTGCACTGATCAAATTCTGCGTTTAGTTATATCAAAAACCTGTAATCAGTGGTTGTTTTTGGCATACATTTATTAATAAATTAAACAAACAGTTTATAAAAGTGTCATCAAATTGGTGATAATGTCTGCAAATCTGTTGTGGAGAGTATTCAAATCTGAATTAAGTATATGAAAAGAATTTAGAATTGTTTTTGACTTGTTTGATATTTGACTGATTCATTTAATCTGCAAAATTGGGTTTTAAACATCCTTTCTGTGAAAAGTTTAAACATATTGAGATGATTTTTTTTTATTTTTTATTTGCATTCCCTTGCTGTAATGTATTATAGTCAGTTCTTGCATCTTACATGCATGAGATGCTTCAATATAAGATTTTTGTATCTCTTGTTTCCATGTATTTTAAAATATCTAATTTGTAAGATATTAGATGTTTTACATCTTTTTCTTTTGGATTCAAACGCACCACAAAACCAGTGTGCTAAATGCCAGAGGCAAAGCAGATCAAACATGAGCTTTCCATCTTCTCTAAAACGTAAACATGACGGAAAATTTTCTGAAAGAAAGCAAGCAAGCTTGAAAGAAAGAAAAATCCAAACTATTTGGACTATTGGAGTTATTTTCATGCAGTACTGTTGCCATCTGACAGGTTTGGTTGTCTGAATGGTTCATAAGAGGCAGTTCTCATTTGAGTCCCGTCAATACCGAAAGATATTACACAAATACTCAGTTAATAAATTGGATTCCTGCACCAAAGAGTTAAGAAGTATATATAAGTGCAATTTTAAACTGATATTTATCACTGTGAAGGAATACAAAAGAAAAAAAATCCCGTGTCCGCAATTTTCAAAAAGTCAAGGTGAACTTTTTCACCTTGAAAAAGGTGTAGTAACCTTTCTATGTTCATATATATATATATATATATATATAAATAGTTTAATGTAAAAATGCAATAAATAACCTAAAAGCATGCAAAATAATAGCTCTCAATGACAAGTTGGCAGCAGTTAGCATTATAACATTAAACATAGCTAAAATGGGCAACATTAATAATGATAGCAGTTAAAAATGTAAACATAGCAAATTTAGTCATGAAACACTGTACATTATTATTATTATATTTATCTAAAATACATGTTAAAATATAATACTTGTAAGGAAAACGGTGCTGATTCTAATACATACCACAGTTACAGACAGCAACAGGAAAAGTGGCAGTTACTGGTTGCTACGGTAACCACCGCCAACTGTCAGAAGAGCAGCGGAAAAGAACTTAAAACACCAATAAATGTTGACTAAACAAAAATAAAGTTCAAAGAATAAACAAATTTTGACAAACTTCACTTTAATAATATTGTTAAAATAAAACCCTGTTATATATATAGCCAACATTTTAGAAACCGTTTTCTGCCATTCCAGTTTGAGTGCAACCAAGATATTTCAAACTTCTTAATGGTGCCAGTGGTTGTAAATTTAGGTTGGGGACGGGCCATTGACAGATGTTATTAATAGCCGTAGAGCATAAGGCGGGGAACGCCTGGCGTTGCACTAGAGGTCTCTGAAATTGTCTCGTAGGACGTTTAATTGGATCCAGGTTAGGTCCCCAAATGGAGATGTGCGTTCAACCCAGTTCTGCCAGAACCCAAAGATAATCAGATTGAAAAGTAGATCACTGCAGCTTGTTAACACTCTGCAGAGAAGTTTTGAAGTAGTTCATTGAGAGGTTGGTGTTCCCAAAAAGTTTGACTTTGAACTCTATTCTTCTTGGTGCACTTTGTGTATTCCCTGTGAAACCCTTTGAGCGAAATAAATAAATGGATCAGCGAGGGAAAACGCTACGACCTGTATCTTTGTGTTACCTTTGTAAGCAGTTTTGCGAATGTCCGTTTATTTTTTAGGCTTATCCTGGCAGACTCAAAAGTTAAAAAAAAAAAAAAAAAAAAAAGAATTTGGGAAAGCTCGGAGAAAGCTTTAGGCATTCTACAATTTGTGTTACTCCATGTTTTTGTGATGCATTAACAATGGCTGCTGCGAGTGTGTGCTCCACAGCAATATACCAGGGGACAGATCAAGGTGGGGTTTGGATGAAACGGCACCAACTAACAATATGTAACAATACTGCAATTTATTATTTAGGAGGAAAATTGACCTTACTGACCGACCTCATTTTGTAATAATCCCCACCCATCGTCATTCATGTTTAACATGTAAGCTGTTCATAATTGTTCATTTCACCAAGTATTTCTAAAGAAAAAGGTTTCCTTCAATCCCCCCAGGCTTTAGTCTTGGATTTGTGTTGCTCTGCAAGTCTGCGACGTCATCCGAACCCCAGGAGCCTCTTGCTCATCCTTGACGGATCCTCAATCTGCTGAAGCCCAATACTGTTCTTCATCTTGTGTTGTCACAACCCCCTGCTACCTTGATTCACTCTTGGTCGTTGGCTAGGTTTTGGATTTATTACTTTCGAGGCCGAACAATCAGTGGACCAGGCTGTCAACATGCATTTTCACGACATCATGGGCAAAAAAGTGTGTAGTTGTAGTTTTATTTTACCCTTAAGATCGAACAGAGGCTTGGGCGATGCGCTCTGATGATGATTAGCAGAATTTTCATCAGCAGCTTAAATGCATCATTTAACATCCTAAAATAACAAGAATATTGGCACCACTTAACTTATCCAGGCTTCTGTGTGGATTTAATTGTCGCCCAAGGCTTTGTTTAAACTGACCACTCCTTTAGAGTGTCTCAAGTACATTTTACCAAAATTTATTATATTTGTCATATTTTTCTGGCTTCCAGTGCAAAATTTTTTCCGATTCAAGTAGTTTAAAATACCTTTTATCACCTAAAGGATTGGTCTAATCAGTTCTGTTTTCTTTTTTCTTCATTCTTTCTTTTGTCTGTTTTCTAATGTTTTGTTGGCAGGTCACTTACATGTCAACATGTTTTTATTTTTAATTTATTTTTTTCTTTTTGAAAAAGTTCAACTCTGTGACCTCAGTCGAATCTCCATACTGTGTCTGTTAGCTGTCGGAAAAAAGCAAAAAGGAAAGTGTGAAACACCAGGCAAAAAAAAGATATTTGCATATCACTTTTGGGTGTTTGTTTAGCTTGCTGGGTTCTCCAGATGGATGGAGTTTACTGCACTCGTTTCAAATAGAGGCAGGTAAGCTTCTCATACAGGCAGAAACAACACTTTGTTGGTGGTGTCTCATTCAAACACTCTTCATAACCTTTTTGGCACAGTGTGTGTGGGCTCAGTGTGTGTAGTAAACACCACCCAGCTGCTGCCTCAGCTGAGTAAAACTCACCCTCAAAATTGGCAAGTTTTAATCAAAACATTTCTGATATTTGCTCCAAACACGTCTGTTTCCTTGCAGGTCTTCAATCATTGGTGTTAATTTTGTTATATTTGGTCTAATTAAAAAAGTTCAACTAATTTTCTCCCTTAATACAAACAGCAGTGGCTATTATGAAGCATTGATAAACTTTTTTTTTGCATGACGTTATAGGTAAGGAAGCGTTATGAAAGTCAGTTTAATTTACTAAACGTGGACAAAACCTTAAATAAAGTTTGGCTTTTATTGCCGCAGCAAAATCTCACTCTGAATGTTTCAAAAGACCCACATTTAATGACATTAATTCAGCAGTAAAAGTCAACCCATGTTGAGAAATAATTCAAATTGATGAAATCTCCAGACACTGTTTTCAAGAGAAGACCTTAGAAGCTGATTTCGTGTCTGAACCATTTCTGTGTTTGTTGATATGTTCTGAATTATACAGTTTCTGGTTGACCAAACTTTTTTATTTGTTCTTAGAGATTTAGTCATATTCAATAAATTACAATATTAAATGTTCATTTATTTCAGTAAGCCATATTATATAGTAACTTGAGTCCTGTTCTGCAACATTAGGATGCATCACTGCTCAAACACACCTGAATTAAATTACAAAACTTTGCAAAACTTTCTGATGTGCTGAAGAAGTAATTCAGTTGGTTGATTCAAGTGTTTTATAGCAGGGATGCATCTAAAAGTTGCAGAACAGAGGCAGACCCGTGATAAAGATTATTGCACACAGCTGCTTTTAATTTGAAAAACCTCCCCAGGCAGACGAGTAAAAACCCGAATGGGATTTTTGTTGCCAAGTAATGAGACATTAAGCTTCGTTGATTATTACTTTACAAAGATGAGTTGAAACCCGTTTAGTCGGTTAATGATTCAGCCCAACCTGTACCTTTGGTACCCGCTCGCCTCGACTTTGCCCTCGTTTCCTACAGGAATCGCGGCTCGACTTAATCCATTGTTCTTGACTTGACTTTACTTTACGCCGGGACTAGAGGGAGCCTCGGAGATATAAGTTACAAAATTAGAAACTGGAGCACATCAAACTGTGGAGCAAATCCCAGTTCTGCTGTTGAGGACCACGCAGAAGTCACAGTATCCATCACTTGTAGCTGCGGCGCCCACGGGGAGAAAATGCTCAGGTAGCAGCCGGCGGCGGCGAGGGCCACTGCTGGAAACATGTGCATGTAATTAGGTCGACAGAGAAAGAAGACGGGAAGCTGGGGAAGGTGGTAACACCTTAAAGCGGGGAGGAATTTGCTATTCGTTTTCCTCCTGCAAGGTGACCCCAATAACTCAACCCTTCAGTCTATTTCTGGTTGGCTCTGCTTGGTCTCAACCTGCTTCTCTGCTCTGGTTAGCTGCTAGCGTATTTAGTAGAACACATAACTGGAGCAAATTTTTCAATTGGGATCAATGACTATCTTTTTTGACACAGTATGAAGATTCTGTTTTATGTTGACAAAAAAAAAACTGTTCATTTGTACAACCTGCATGTTTACTGTTTATCCTATTAGAACCAAGACACAACTTTCTCTTTACATCCATTAACCCTCCAAAACTTACTCCAGATAAATTTGATAAATTAGACCCTTTTTTAAGCATTAGCTGAAGAAAGGTAAGTTATGACATTACATTAGAATGTATTTATCTTACATAGGGCAATTGATAACAAATAAATACATAAATCTATGTTTCTCGGGTACATTTTAAGATGTGGAGCCAAAATGTTTTAAAAGTACATTGAATGACTTAATTGTGCAACAAGTACCTGAGACACATAGCCGTGCAGCTCTTGTGGCTACACTTTAAATTTAATCTAAGTACCTCCCCCACATTAATCCAATAAACATAAAGTGAAAGATTTTAAACTGGCCCAAAACGTTAAGCTTAAGCATCAGAGGTTGGGCAGGTGAAGGATTTATTTGACCCGTTTACAGGTGTTGCCAAATGTGCCCTTCTTGTCCTTCATCCAGGTGGAAGTAAAGAAGGCAGAACCTCGTGACAACAAAGCTCCTGGCCAGCTTGGTCCTGGCCAGTGGGCTCCCAGGGGGATTTTGACTGCAGCTAATGGTTGGACAGCACAGCCGGCCCCAGGCTGGCAACAGGCTTACGGCCCACAGGGTGAGTGGGAACGAGTCCCAGAGTGAAACGAGCAACAACCTGTGTAGATATGGAGCATGTTCTGTGTAAATATTAACCCAGTTTATGCAGATTAGCACTTGTTCTTGTTATCTTGAACTTTAAAGGGGACCTGTTAGGCAAAATTCGCATTTTGCACGTACTTGTACGTCCATTTGGGTCTCGACTACTTCTAAAAACGGCCCAACCGCTTAAAAAAACCCAAAACCACCCAGATGTTATTTGGCTGTAAAGCTAAAGTATTTTGGTCTTTGGAAAGTGAGCCGTCTCTAAAACCTCCCAATAAGTCACAATTATTGGGCAATGTGCCATTACCTAGCAACATAACCGGAACTCTGCCCGTTACCTAGCAACCCAAGCAGAGTAGTTTCAATATAGACTTACCATCCGAAATTGTCGCATTCTTGTTAGTTGTGCAGGTGGTTCCACTTCTGCAATTCATAGCTTTACAGTTGTATAATTACACATCTGTATGATTTTTAGTGATGCTCCTCATCAAAATGTAGTTTGTTCAATTGTGGACTGGATGGGGTTTTCTTTATAATATTCTACTTTTGTGTCTTTGTTATGTAAAGCCCTTTCACCTGCCTTGCTGAAATGTGCTATACAAAAAAACTTGATTGATTTTGTTTGCATCCATTTTCACAAATGAGTGTAAACGTTGAGTCGGGGGCGTGGCCAGCACAACTTATTCAGATTTAAAGTGACGAGAGGCCCTAAACAACTCATTCTAAAAGGAGCTCAAAATATTGAGCAGACTAAAATCTCATTAGTAACAAACATGTTTTGTATCGCACATAGACCTATTGTAAGCAGTTCAAGGAAGCATAGTAGGTCACCTTTAAACATTAACCCAGTTTATGTAGATAAAACATAAGTCCTTGTTCTCGTTGGCTTGAACTTTAAAGGGAACCTGTGGAAATATGCAAAATTCACATTTTGCATATTTTTGTACTTCTATTTGGTCTCGATTGCTTCTAAAAACGACCTAATAGCTTAAAAAAATGTACCTACTTGCTTTTTGGATGTAAGTTAAAGTATTTTGGTCTTTGGAAAGGCAGCCATTTCAGAAACCTCGATAAGTCACAATAACCTAGCAACATCAGCGGAGCTCTGCCTGTTACCTGGCAACCCAAGCAGAGTTCCAGCACGTTTGCTCAGCTGGTTTTTACCACTGTATTTACTGTACAATGGCTGCTTGAAAAGACAAGTGTTTACCATCCAGAAAGCATAATAGGTCACCTTTAAACATTAACCTAGTTTATGTAAATTAGTCCTTGTTCTCGTTGGTTTAAACTGTAACATTTTACCTTTTCTGGGTCTGTTTTAAACTCTGGCTGTTTTCTCTTCCTGAAGGAGTGTGGGTGTCCGCTGCCGGCCAGCCCATAGGTGGGTACCAGCTCCTCCACTGACAGACCCTTCCTTGAGTTTTCTGCATGATGGCGGGCTATGAGATTACTGATAGATGTGACGTGGCCGTGTGATCACGTGCTTATCTGGAAAAGCTCATGTGGCAGAAACGGGGCTGAAGCACTGAGCCCAGCGTGCTGATGACAGTTTAGCAGTGCATGTTATCACTGATTAATAGTGGCTGAGGCTGCTGATAATTTACTACTTGAGCCAGATGGCGGGGTTGAATGGTTCCCGGCGTCACTCTGCTGTTGGTCAGGCTTGACTTTGTATCTCAGCCTGCAGGTCAACCTGCGGGGGTCGCTGGAATGTCTGAAAGCTGTCAGAAAACTCAGCTTTCAGATGCTGCTGTGCAACTTAAGTTATTAAAACACAAATAAAAGCTGTTGTATAATAACCTTGAGTAACGATATCATGGTTTTACAATAAATTGAAACGATTAATTGAACTAATTGTGATTGAAACTCATTTAACTAATTGCTAACTGTAGTAAATCAGCTGAAAAATGGCCTACTCGGAGCAGGAATTGTGTCAGAACTAAACAAAAATATATTTATTTTGCATTTAAGATAAAAAACTTTTTGCCTGTAAATGTTTTACTTCTCTAGTGGCAGTTTTTGCTTCACCTGGATCAAATTCTGGGGGGAAAAAAATCTCTTAAGCACCTTTTGCTATCAAAATATGAATTGATTACGTGAAAAAAAAAAATCAAAAGATCATCAAAAGCTTAGAAGTATTTTTTAGCTGCCGATGCGTCTGTTGCTACAAATGATCAAGTGTATGCTAAAAGGAATGGTACGTTATTGCATTTTAGGTAACAAAATGTTTTTTTGGGTTTTTTTTCAAAATTTAATTTTACCCTTCTCTAGTTTTCACCATAACTATGACTATTTTTCCCAATCTGAGTTATTTTCAAAACATCTTTTCTTCCCTCTAAGGTAGGGAAACATAAGCTTCTATCATCCAGCTGAATTTCAGTGTGCAGCAACGTGTGGGGGAGGGACAGCTTAGTAGTAATCTCTCCACCGTCCAGCCATTGAAAATTTCATTCAGAAATTGATTGAAACATGAAAAGTTACAGTTTCAAAAATGATGACCATTGTTTACTATGATACTGGTAACCAGTCAAAGTCTGGTCGAGTTACTGTTAAGAAGATGATGAATAAAAACAAGTCAGATCGATGTGTTCTGGGACCACTTGTGATTTAAAACAAATTTCTCCATTGAGTAATTGCAGTAGTTGATGGATGCTTTCTTTGTTTGAGCAGGTGGGTATGTACCTTCGCTTTCAGCGGGTCGGGGAACCCCCACGCAACCTCAGTCACCCTTTAACGCATTCCTGGTCACCACGCCGGCCGGCAGCTTCGCAGCACCTCAGGGCTACCCTCAGCAGGGCTACAGCACAGCACCTCAGTTTGGTCAGTCCTTCGTTCACAAAGATTACTTACTCTGATGGCAATAACATCATTTCAAGGGGATTGTATGCAGGAACTTTGTATAAATTGATGTGGTTGAAGTCGTTTTTCTGGAGTAGATAAGCCAGTAGATGGACTGGATGTGTCATTTTAAATAAATCAAAAAAAGTTTACCCTCTTTCAGTTGTAGCGTTTAATATAGTGAGCACATAATAAAGTTATCTGAGCTACTAAGTCGCTAACAAAGTCTAACCTTAAAGCTGTAGTTTGTAACTTTTATTAAAAAAAAAAAAAAAAAAGTTTTTACGTATTTGTTGAAACTGATGGTTTAAGACAATCTGTGAAAAAAATCAAGCAATGAACTAGAAACAAGCAGTCATGAGGAGGGTCTTAGTGCTTTCAATCACACTCCGTGTGGCGCTGCTCATCTCTCCTTTTTGCTCTGCTACGCTACAGCTAACATAGCCTGTTGTGAAAGCTCAGGCTACTTAGCATAGCCACCGATAACTGGATAAACAGTATTTCTGTGACTTTAAGTTGTTTCTCCACGATTAGCACGGAGAGCAAAGTACATGAGGTTGATTTACAGCGTTAAGACCCTCCTCCTGGCTCTGATTGGTTGATTTTGGTTGGTAGTGTATTTCTTCAGAAGGTGATGGAAACTCAGGAAGGAAGGATTTGGAGGAGATCGATCTTTTTACATATTAATCTGATACAACATGGTGACAGTTTTAACAAATATACAAAAAACATAAGTAATTTTTTTTTTTACATATTTGTTAAAACAATTTTTATGTCCTGACTGCATATAATCTGAGTCAAAACTCCTTCACAATGTGAGAGACTGATAAGGTCACACAGCAATTCACTACTTAGCATTTTTCTGCTAAATGTTGCTTTACAAACTATTGACTTATGAGATGTATTTAATTTTGCTCAATAAAACGTTCCCATTTTGGTTTCGACTTTAATTTCATACGATGTTGCTTTTTGTGCTTTTGTAGATTTAAAGTTATATTTGAATAATTTTGACAGAACGTTTTATTACTTGTTAAGCCATGGAACTGAAAGAGGGTGTGCTTTAAGCTGCTGTAAGGGAGTAACCTTCGTCTTATCAGAGGACAGCATGACTTGCAGACTCAGAAATGAATTAAATGCAGCTGGAATAACCATAAAGGATTATTGACTCTTACAGGGTTTGTACCTGTGCTGGAAATCCTTGAAAATGTTTGAATTTCAATGTTTTCAAGTTTTGGAAAGTACTTGATATTCAAACAATCAGTTTTGTAATAAAGTGCAATTACGTTTGATTAAAAGCCTAAATTTGGAAAATTATTTTTATAGTTGAAACCAGATACTTTCATACACCTAATAAAAAGACCCTTTTCACAATTTGAAGTTAAATCAGACCAAACTTTTTTGGTTTTACATCAATTATAATCACAAAAAAATATTTTTACTTGCTAAATGCCAGAAAACTTTGAGTATTTTATTATTTTTTTTAGATAATTCTTTCTAATTTCCATTTCATATTGTGTTTAAGCATTTAATCTGAGCAGGAACATCATTTATCCCAATACTATTTATTTGTATTGTTTGTATTATTTTAAATAGTGGCTTTTTGAGTTTTGTAAATTAAATAAATGTTGGCTTGTATTTATTACTTTAACAGTATTTAAATTAAAGAGTGTCTAATTCTCAGTCCAGTCAGGTGGACAGGATGTAAGACTTATATTTTATTTTACCTTTTCCCTGCTATCAGCAGACATTTTAACAGTAATAAGTTACATTTAATCGTGAATTGAAACAGTTTTTTTAGTAAATTTTATTGTTTTTACGAACCCAGGTCATGTTGGCATGTGTTTTTGATAGTACTTATGTTAATGTTTTGTAAATGATATTCAATAAATCTTTTAAAAAACCAGAGAATTAATTATTTAAAGCGTATTAATATGCGAATTCTCTTAAGATGAATCCTGAAGCCTTTTCTTTTCAAACAGTGGGAAGATTTAATTTCAGAAGATAAAACTTCAGAATAAAATTGTCTATTATTCCAGGTTTATATAAATGGAAATGTTTGTTTACATGAGCATTTAAGGTAGAGAAACAAACGGATCTCTGGTGACGACTCACTGCGGTTATCTGATCGTCTCCAACAGGTTACAGTTTCGGCACACCCCAGGCAGACCAGTACGCTCCGCAGGTTCCTCCTCCTCCCACCACACCAGGAACGGCAACGCTGGGCTTTGCCCCCGCAACCACGCCAACTCAGGACTTGAGCAAGGCTCCCACAGGGCAGCCTGATTTTCCTTACAGCCAGTATGGTAAGAAAAGCCTTCAGGAAGGAAGTGTCCTGCACGTTTTCTGTCCCTTTTTGATTTATTGTTGCTTTTTTTAATTGTTCCTTTGAATCCTGCACATCTTCCCAAATACACTCCAACCTGGTGCAACATCTGAGTTCATTACAGCAGCAGGAGCTTGCTCTTTGGTCCCATTTAGCTTGGACATCCATACATGCTTACTGCGTACATGAACACCTCTGGCTCTGCTGTGAAGACGCTGCTGACGTTTTGCTGTTTCCAGGAATCCTCGGCAATCATTTCTGTCCAGTTCTCCCAGCTGGGCTGTGCTTTGGTTTTTAAAGATTGGTAGGTCTTAGTTGGGTTTGAATTAGATCATCCTGCCTTGCAATGTGTTTTGTTTGTTTTTGTTTTTTTTAAAGGGCTTCTTCATGCTCTGTGTGCTGGATATGTGATTTGATCCCAATACTACCACTTTTTATATCAACTCTTCCGCCTTCTTCCTCCCTTACTCTTGGCATGGTTGTTTTAGAAGGGCACTTGCATGACAGTAACACCTTTTTTTAAAAGAAATTTCTGATTAATTTCGCTTTCTTAGCAAAGTTTAGAGCTGGAACTTTTATTCTATTAATCAATTATTTTGACAATTTAATTGGATTTTAAAAATTGGCACCTTCTAGAGATTTTTTATTTAGCCATTTATGCCTTTTTATACAATATTGGAAATGTATTAAAATACAAATAACTATTCAATTATATTTGTTGAGAAAATAAACATTTTATTGCCTACAATGCAATAAATTAGCGATATAGCATTAACGTTCACTCAATTTTTTTTCTGTTTTATTTTTTATTTATTGCAAAATTAGAACGAGGTAAAGCTAAATCCATTCCACTTGAGAAGTTCTGGGTAGAAAACATTTACTGACAAAATTTTTTTTAAGTCTTGTATATATTCAAAAAGCTTTGGCTTAATTACGGCTCTATGTTCTAGCAAATTGCCTCCTTTTGAGTCTGTTAACAATTGATTACTAAACTAATTTGACAATTGTTTAAATAACTAATTAATCACAAACAGATTCATTAATTCACACCAAAAGTTGCATATTTTCAGTTGCACTGATCAGGTTTTTCTTGACCAATACCGATTTTGGATTTTTCCAGATTCCAGTTAGTTTGCTTTAATCGCTGTAACACATAAAATTAAAAAAATGTTGAGCAGATTCCTGAATTAGAGCTGAAACCTGCAGCTCTTTCCAAATGGCTCTTTCTTAGAGGCTTTACTAATTAACCGACGCTAATTAGCCAATGCTAATTTTTAGCAAATGCTAAAAAATAAAAAAAAACAAATGTAAACTTTTTCCTGTTTTTTTTTTTAATTTTATTTTGGCAATATTTGCCTTAAATTTCTACAAATGACTAAAAGTTCTAGTTATATATGTGCTTTTTAATTTTTTTGTATCATTTTCCATCCCACAGAAAATAAAAGGTCAATCCTCTTATTGCTAAATTTTGGGTTTATCGAAATGGCAACGTTTTATTTTGCTGGCCTGAAATGAAAAAGTTGCAGAGTTTTGGATTAGAGGTACTAATTTTGAATCAAAGAGAAAATAGATGAATTGCAAGGTTATCCTCATTTATGCATTTATCAAAGCAAATGTAATGTTAAAATGTTAAAAAGAGCTTCAAAATACATTTTGTGATGCATTTATAAACTGAAAACTGTGGGAAATGTTATTTTTGATGCTTGTAATGAACATGGATCTAATTTCTGGCCAATTGGTGCATTTCTAAAATTAAACTTTTTGCTAGATTTCACGAGTTTATCTGAAAGTTGCATTAATTTTTACTAAAGTAGTAACTGATTACATTACAGGAAGCATTTATGCAGATATGTAGGGAATTAAAATTCCTAATTCTTGGTTTTTATTATTATTTTTAAAGACAATGCGGTAGCTATAATCACCTGAAAATCTTAACATTTACACAGCTTTAAAATAAACGGAGATGCAGTGAAAACAACCTGGCTTCCATGGCGACATAAAGGCAATCGGATAACAAAAAATATTTATGTAGAAGACGCTTCGGTTTTCTGTCTGCTGGTATTTTCACTCTGACTTGGCTTTCAGCTGCCTGAACCTGCTGAGTTTGCGTTTGAAGCAGTCATGTGACCGCCATCAGTCATGGCAGGTGTCCATCTTGTTCAGTGTTTCCTGCTTGTGCTGGGCGTCCCATTCACCTTTTTTGCTTTAAATGTTTGCAGAACCAGTAGAAAGTACTAGACCTTTTGTGTGATGTGGTGCTGTTGATGTTAAATCCTTTGTATTTGTAGAAAAGAGTAGCTAAAACTGGAGCTAACTTTATTTATTCGTAAGGGTTTTGTTTAGTTTGTGTTCGGCTCAGGGGAAGTGATGAAGGTTTAGTCAGGATTTAGGATGCATGTTTAATATATTAAGCAACAAAATCCCTAAATAACAGTTTAAAACCCCCTTGAATGATTTCTTCACTTTGATTTTAGCGTTTTTAGACACATTTACTCACTAGATATTCATGTTAACTGTTTATGAAAGAACAGTTTCGTCCTAAATTTAGCAACAGACCAGATACTTTTCCTTGTTTTTGGTCAAGTTGATGTTGGCCAAATGCTCACCCATTACCACATCTTACCTTTTTTAATTAAGAGGATGACTAAGAATGTTTTTTGGTAATTGCTGATTAAGATGAGATCTAAATTAATCTCTACAGAGATTCCAAATAGTCAATTTAGACTAACTTGTATATTTTTCTCACCATGTTAATAAATTAGAATATAATTGATAAATTTAGACATTTAAAAATGTAAAGTTGAAGTCAAAAGACCTTATTCAGTTATATTTTTCAAATAAATAATATTTCATGTTAATTTTTGTAAGATCTTCTCAGTGCAGAAAGCTGCTAAAGACTTAATAGAGGAAGATTGTGACCATGACTTCCTGGAGGCGAAGAAAGAGTAGGAGCTTCTTAAAGAGACGGAGGCCCAATTTCAAGGCATTAAATTGCAAAGTCAAATTCTTACTAGTTTGGTGGATGTACAGCTGTTTTTATATTGGCTTTTAGATGGCACTATGTGCGTCGCCCCTTTAACACAAAGAAATAAATATTCCCAATAACCTGTAAGTCGATTTGATTCAAGGGTTTCAATCCCACACAAACCCTTGAATGGGTTTCTGTTCACAATCTTCTCAAGCCTGCAGTTACCTCTGAGTGTTGACATTTTGTCACATTTTTTCCTTCCACTCAACTTTCAATTAGCATGCTTTCAAGCATTCTGCAAATTGTGAGCATTCTTAGCAACAACCATTTGCACCATAACTACTTTGTTGGAGAGTGTCAAGGACTGTCAGTCACAGTAACAGCCCATGATTGTTTTGGCAATAATAATCACATTTTCTGAGAAACTGAATTTTAGGTTTTCATTTGCTTTGAGCCATAATCCTAAAAATAAATTTAAAATTAGATAAAAACGTGAAATACCTCACTCTGCATGTAAAGCCTATATAATATTTCATTTTAAATTAAATTACTGAGATAAATTAACTTTTAATTTAGATTCAAATATACTGAAATGCAGGTAATTTGTTTAATCTAATTTTAGCTACAAACATTAATTCTGAAAGCTGTTTAGATTAATCTGTAGAAGTAATCGCAGAAAGATTTCTATGTGTCATTTCAAACCAGCTGAACAATCATGTTTATGAAGAAAGTTGCTTTAATCAAGAACAAGAACACATTTTACAGTGAACAGTTTGAGATTTTTTATTTAATTTACAGCCTGCTTTTGTATAATCGTATGTTTTCTGTAAGTGTGGAAGGCTAAAAAGCTGCATAAATGAGGCAAAAAGAAGCTCAAATTCTTAATTGTTGAATGTACGTTAGCCTGCCCCCAAGTGGTAGAAATACATCATGACATGTAGACAGGCATTGGCATTGTAAACTGCAGTTTTTTTCAAATCGCTAAAGCAGATAACTTTGAAATGAAACCACACAAAGATGATTTCCCACTGGCTGATCACAACAAAACCATAAACATTTATCTTTAATGTAAGATATTTCTTTAGGAAGTGACCCAAAGCACTTACTCTTGGCATGATTTTCAGTCCTTCCAAACCAGCGGACGATGCAGAAAGGTAGAGCAGAGTAAAAAGTGGAGCCAGTGATGTACATAGTTAGTGAGGGAACTATAATAAGGTAGTCAGCCAGCACAATCTGGGTTCAGTCAACCTGGTCTCCTCATCTCCCTGATAGGCCTGGGTAACTACCCTCAGGACCCCTCTGCCTACGGACCAACGCGTCCTTCTCACAGTTATGGTCAGGATGAGCAGGGAGGATATAGTGCAGGTAGGTGCCAGCATCGCCTTCTCCAACAAAAAGAAGCATTTATTTTCTTCACTACTTCAGTTCTTACAGAGCTGCAGCTTGATTGTTTGGCCCTGTGTGTTATATTTTGCATGTACATTTTTGCATGTACATACAAATTACCACGTGCCTTCTTGTATAGTTAAGCCCGGCTATCGTTTACATGACAGCTGACCGGATTTGAAAGACGTTTACATCAAATTGGCTAGTTTAGCTCAAAGCAGTGGCTGTGGTTTGACTATACCAAGATGAACATGTCCTCCTTTTTTGTTGTTGACTGTCTGCATTGCTTTGCTGATTTCTAAAAGGATGATCTAATTGTCAGAGATTTTGTTCATGGTTCAGTTGTCTCTATGCATCAGCAGTCCATTCACCCCTCGTTGGGGGGGGGGGGGGGGGGGGGGGGGGGGGGGGGGGGGGGGGGGGGGGGGGGGGGGGGGGGGGGGGG